>JAQFXP010002315.1:0-15584 GCA_034693685.1 Belba bartosi
GTAGTCGTCGTTGTGGTAGTAGTTGGCGGAGGCGGAGGAGGAGTTGTTGTGGTAGTAGTAGTAGTAGTAGTAGTAGTGGTCGGCTTAGTCCTATGTCTGGGCTTCCTAGTGGTGGTCTCCTCCCGGGGTTTCTGTTTGCAGCTAACATTGTCGGCGTAATCACAGGACTCGCTCTTAGAGTTGAAGTAAAGACCGGACGGACAGGTGAAGGCGTGCGCAACGATTCCGAGGTTTGCGGGTCCGCTGTCGAGACACCAGAAGTATTTTCGGCAATCTTTCGGGTTATTGAAAAAGCCCTCGTCTTCGCACTCAAACACTGGCGACGGGTCTGGAGTGGTCGGCGGTTCTGGAGTTGTGCGAACCACCGCTTCCCTGAATGTGGGCGCAGGGGTTGTTGTAGTAGTAGTGGTTGTAGTGCTAGTCGTTGTCGTCGTTTGGAAACTAATTCTTCGCAATTGGTTTCGACGAGTATTCACATTAAGGGCAATCAAAGCGGTCTCTTCGTTGGGCACACTCTGAGGGCCGGGCCGTATGAATCGGTTCCTTTCGCTGGAACTGCCCTCAACTATATTGTTTGTGAGCGATGTCTTCACGGCATTAATGAGAGGGCTCTGCTCTCCATAACAAAGTCCTCTGAAGTCGTCATTGTCGAGGGTCCAGACCATAGCCCCACCTAATCCCGAATCCAATATAAAGCGCGCCTTTTGTTCAATACTCTGAATGTCGTCATAAGCGACCCATTGGTTGTCTTTGTGAGAATAGGGGCCTTCGATCTGAGGGTTAGGCCTCTCTGTGACCCAACCCTCCTCTTCGACCTTTTGGCAGATCTCATAGAACGCCAAATACCCCTTTTCTCGAGTGGACGGACCGGCCTCTCCCGGGCCCTCAGCCGCTGCGTTCAAACCATTCTTGTCCGGATCGACCAGAGAGAACGAGCGGCCATAGGTGGGAATGCCAAGAATGAGCTTGTGCCTTGGTGCTCCCAACTGCAAGTAGTAGTTTATAGTCCATTCAGTGTTGAATTTACTCGACTCGTCGAACCGGCTCTGATCTGCACGTGCTTTGAGGGGCGAGTGGTGGTCAGTCTCCGGGTCGAAGGCCGTGTGATAGTCATAGCTCAACACATTGAGAAAGTCTGCAAATCTGTAATTATACCAATCATACCATCACTCCATTACTCCATTACTCACACTCTAACCCATTCCTCTATTCTGACAATTCATCTATAGTCAGGTCCTTAAGTAGTAATGATAACTCACTTCGAAATAATAGGCACATCGAAGCCCTGGTCGATGTACTCCTGGCCGGCTGGAACTGCCACAGTCAGGAGCAGCCTTTCCTTCCCGGGTGGAGTCTTCTCGTCATCAAAAGCTATCCTCAATTCCTAAATACATTTTGAGTTGAAAAGACTCAGATTTACAGTTTGTAGTGAATATATAAATAAACAAAATTATATTGAAATGAGTTTAACATAAAAGTCAGCGTTAAGTGAAGTGTTCAGTGCCTTATCTCTACAGTTGTCGACTTGTTTGCTACTAATGCTAAATCTTTGACTATGCCGTACTGTACTGTGTATTGCAATTTGCACCTTGTTTATAATTGCTGATTAATTTTAAAAAAGTAAAGTTTATAACTTAATTTCAATTTAGAAACCAATTCGAGTTGATATGACATAATTATATCGGTTAAAATGAGCTGGTTAATGTATTAAATGTATTGGTTGGAGTGGGTTTGATTGCAATAATAAAAATGTGTTTTTTTAATCCACCCGATTTTGGTCTTTATTATAATAAGTTATTAAAATTATTAATAACTAAGAAGTTCTTGAACTTGAACACAATATTCATAATCATTGCCTATAGCTATGGCAGACATTACTTTAGACACACTTTTATTGAGAGTGAGGGCAGAGATAGAGAGAAAAAGCTAATTGTAATTCAGTTAAGCAGTAATCAAAAGCACAGCTTTGTATTGGTTTAGAAGAAAATTTTGAATTTTGCAACTTGCTAATTGAAACAAAATTGAAAATTTTGATGAACAGTAAAATCGGGTCAAATGGAAATTTGAATCTTTTTGTTTGGGCGGAGAGAATGCGCTCAAAGCTATTATGGATTTGCATAACCATTTAGCCATTTAGTCGTGAAATTATCATGTTATAAAGTTATGATGTTATGAAATTGTTTCGGTTTGAGTTCAACTTAACGTTTAGTTTGCTTTTTGCTGCTTAGCTCATAACTTATCATAAGTTCAAGAATTTCTTAATCAGATATTTTTGCCACAAATTTCGTGATTATACATATATTTTGAATTTGTAAAAAATATAAAAATAAATATCGATTACCTTGATGAGTTGTGCGTAATTCTGTCGGTCGTCAGCAGAGCTTCCGTCTCTGAAACCGGGATATTCCTGAAGACAAGACATATCCACAAGAGTTATGTCGATTTGAAGACTCAAATGCAATGCAAACCCTTACCCAATCCAAGTCTAGGCCATCGAAGTTGTGTTCCCTCAGAAATCTTAGCGCACTTTTGATAAAAAGATTTCGAAGTTCTTGAGAAGCGACTAGTTTTGAGAACCTAATTGAAAACAATTGAAAACAATCAACAAAATCGAGTTATTGCTTAAAATCAATGTCAGAAATATGTTGTATATAAACCAAAACATTAATATTAATACCTTTTCGAGCCTTCATTCCAACCTCCGATTGCTATTAAAGTCTTTAATTTTTTATTATATGCTTTAAGTCCAACAAATTTTTTATAATTTCCTAAAATATTGAAATAACGGAAAATCAGTTATAACTAATAATTTAATTAATAGTTTTAAAAGTTTATTAACTGATAAAAAGAAGTTGTATTAGATTTAATGACTTTGATTAGAGTTATGATTTAAATATTAATCTGAGATAAGTTGCACCAATTTATAGCGCTATTAATAGAAATACAGTATTGAAAATAGCAATTTATTTGTATGTACCCTGGTTCAAATCATTGTACGGATCAAATGCCTTTAACTCGAATTTACTCGATAGCCCTCCGAAGGCATAAATCAGATGAGTCTGTAATTAATGGCAAAATCGAATTAATAACTTAATAACGAATAAATAATAGCATATTTTAGATAATGAGAAAACTAGAGAATAACTTACGCAAAGGTAAGGATTTATATTTTGAGGAGTGAACTTGGCCAATCCAGGCCTATATACAGCCCAATTCGAATAATAACAAACTATTTTCAGGTCATCGGCGGCTCTTTTCTTCAACGAATGGATGTCTTGTAAAAAGAATTTTTAAAATTTAATTTTGAGCGCAATTTAGTTTAAATAAATCTTACGGTCAGTAAAACCTGAGCCCAATAGGTTGAAGAGCACCAAAACCACCTTTGAATGAGTAAATCAAATAAAGTTTAATTATATTTATTAATCGATCTTTTTTATAGAGCAGAAACCGATGCAAATCAGGTGTAAAACAAGTTATAGCTAACAATGTTTAGTTAAATAGTTGTGCAAAACATTTGTAGTTTATATAAATAGTTTAGTTTAAATACTGCCGAAACAAATTCAAAATTCTTATTGAAGGTTATAATTGTTAAGTTTATAACTTTCATCATTAGCTGCATTTATGTAATCAATGAGACTGACAATGTGAGTTCAACATGCTTATGTAATACAATGCAATACTAAGTTATAGCAAAAACAGGTAATTCAAGAAATTTAAAGTAATTCGAATTTTTTTGTTTTTATGTTTATTCGGAATTTGTGCGAATACGAGCAAACTTGAGTGAACACACATTACATCTATTGTTTAGTTATTTATTACTCTAAATTGCAATCATATCAGAAAATCCCTCCAAAAGCCAAAAGTAGGTTATTTTTGTTGTAGACTTTAATTAGAAAAAATATATAGATTTTGCCTTCAATAGCATAGGTCAGCAATTTGTATGGCATTCAAGTGACTATTTTACTGATGCACTGATGCTATTCCTATTCCTATTGCTATTCTCCGATTATTTATATTTATATAACAAAAACAATTTCATAACTTATTTTGCGACAGATTTGGGTCACAAGTAATCGAATGCACTTTTATATCGAAATTTGATGAAAATTCAGAGAAAGCTTCAAATTTGCAAAAAACGTCTAAACTTATATAATTCAGGGATTCATAAGGTCGGCCAATTTAGGAAGGGATCAGGAAAGATTTTTTTTTCAAACGCCTAAAAATACAATATATTTATAGTAAAATTTTGTTCAATTTAACTTGATTTAAACCGAATTTAAACTAAATTTAGTTAATTCAACTGAATTTAATTAAAATTTAGCAATAATTTAAGGGAAATTTCATAATTTTGGTTCAAAAACTCAAAATATTTTCCGGGCGGCCTAAGGCGGCCGGCAATTCATACCTTTGCTTATGCCAAGGGGAATAAATGCCAAATTTTAAAATCCGAGGAGATCCCCCCTTATAAATCCCTAATATAATTATACTTCAAATATAATGTACTATATATTAAGTTTTAGTCAAATACTTTAAATTTTTTTATGTATTAATATTATGAAATAGGTTTTAATAATATTAAATGATAAATAAGTAGCAAAGTATTTTAACATTAAGATAAATTAATGTATTTATTTTAAATTATATAAAATACAGTAAAAAACAATTATATAAATATTAATTATACCTTATTTTTAAAGTTATATTTTTAAAACTAAATAATAGCCTAAAGTATAATCAAATGTTAGAAAATTCAATGAACTGTTTGTAAACTAAAAAATCGATAATATTTTAAAAGCATTTAAAATATGAAACTAACTTATTAAAATTTATTAATTACCTCCGACTAAATTAAAAGCTCTAATTGTATTTGCAATTTATTTTAGAAATTAATAATTTAAAAAATTGATAACTTACTGGCAAGCTATATAACAATTACGACAAATTTTGAAATTTAGTTTTATTTATCAAAGAATTTAATTTAAAATAAATATTGTTTTTTAATTATATAAATAGAATCTAAAATATAATTTGTTTTATTTATTTCGCTCTAATCTGACATTATTTGTATATTTTTTCTTTAAAAACATGAATTGAAAAACAAGATAAATATAAAAAACATCTCTAAGCGCAACAAATCATGTCTCGACTTATTTATCGGCAAACAAATGGAAATTTAGATTTCAAGATCATTGCCTGGAAGAAACTTATGGCAACTAAACACAGTATTTATATGACAATAACAGTTAAATAAAGTTTTAAATTAATTAAAATTTAGACAAATTTAAAGCTTTTAAATGTTATATAATATTATTTATTTGCATATTATATAGTCTAATATAGTATGTAAATGATTGCAAACTATATGATTAAGAGGTCTTAATTAGTTATTTGATATACAGTATCTACAGTAGTGATAGACTTTTCGTAGTGACAAGTGAGTAGTTTGTTTATTTTTTAAAAATAACCTAAAAATTAATTTATTAATTTTGATTATATTTTTATATAAAATTAAAATGTTTGACTTAATTTTGTAAAATTTGTTAAGAGTGAATAATGATTTAAAACATTAATTTATAAAATATTTAATACTCAGTTTCATAAATTTGCAAATTAAAAAAAGCAAACTTAAAAAATATTGTTATTAAAAATAATGATGCTTGGTGGCTTAAAATGGTAATATTCCCGTACCTTTAGTTCCTATTTGCAATCTCAGTGACATTATCTAAATTATGTCTAACTAACGCACACCCATAGAGTCAAAGGGAGTCTTTTAAATAGAAAAAAGTGTTAAGTTATAGTAAAATATAATATTATATTGTTTTATCATTGAAGTGAATCGAGCGTGATTATCGCAAATGTAATTAAGACAAAAGCTGAAAACTTTTTTCAAAACCAATAAATCCAATTTAAATTCAAATCAATTTGGTTAAATTTCTAGCATAGTTCATTGCTTAAATAGAACTAATTAATGAAGACATTTGTTTTGATGTGAAAATAACTTTCTTTTTATTTTTCCCATAGCTTTTACACTACACTACAGTAAAGTAAATAATAATATTTTTATATTATTTTTTTTTAATTTCACCCCAAATGTGATAATTTGTTTTTCAAAATTTTTTTTTAATTTAATGAAAAAAAAAACTTAATTAAAATTTTTAAAATATGGGTCAATTTTTGGATTTTGTTTGTTTGGAAAAAAGTGAATTCATTATAAAAGTTTAAAAATAATAATTTATTTTATTTTTGATCACAAATTGATTCACATATTGTAAATCAAAGCCAAGTTAACAAAAACGCAAATTCATTCATAATTATAATTAGAGACATAAATGAAAGAAAAAAATCGAAAAAATGAGAATAACTTAAGAGGCAAAAGACGCCCGGATTTAAGTGCTTTGCGTAGGTCTTTGGTCCTAAAATCCCTTTTTTTCCTTATTATTAAGTATTTTAATAATTCTAAAAATGTTTTAAATAAAAACAAATTTTTGACAAAATATTCAAAAACCAACTCAACTCCCAATGAGTCGCCCGATATGTATGAAATTGTGAGTATTTCTCTGTCTAAACATTTTGCTGATATTAATCAATGTCATTTAATATTTTAAATTTATAAGTTAATTATTTTTTACATTTATATAAATCTTTAATAACCTATATTAAAAAACTAGCCATAAATTATATTTTAAATATTTTTTAATTAAATAATAAACAAGATTAATATTTAAAAATTTATCAGGTTTAATGTGAAAATCGATAGATTACTACCAATTCATCAAAAACAAATTAAAATAAATTATATTTTTGTCGTTCAAATGCAATTGAAATTATTAAACTGTTTTTATAATAATTTTTCTTTCATTATATGTTTCATAAAAGGAAAACTTATTTAGATTTAACATAAATTCGTGTTATCTTATGGTAACTCATTATTTCTGACAAAAGGTCTGTAAATCTTTTGATTAATTATAATATTTCTTTTGTGATTTACAAACAAATTTTATTACAAAAACAATAAACAGGGTCAATTTAGCTTTTTATATTATTATTTGTATTACATAATAAGTTAATGAAATAATTCAAAGAACCAATTATTTTAATTAGAAAAAAGAAGATTAAAATATAATTAAACAAATGTTTGAAACTTTCATTTTAATAACATTGAAATAATTTCAACTCATGTTCGTTGAACTGCTTATACAAATAAAAGGCAATTATAAAACAATGCATTTTTACAGATCGATAATGTTTTATATTATTACTAAAAACAAAATACACAAAAGAAACAATTCATAAAATTGAGACCAACTTATCTAAAATACCAACAAAATGCTGCATATATTTGCAAAACAGTCTTAAATATATAATTTTTTCTCGATATTAGTCTAAAGATTAGTTTAAACACTTAGATATTCACTTAAAGAATTTGAAAATTTAATTTTGTCCAAAAATAGTTTATTTACTTGTTTAAAATTTTTAAAATTAAATATTTATATAAATAGTTTTTAATTGATTTTAACTGAACAAACAGTAAGAGTTTGTTTAATTCTAATCTTAATAAGCAACGTATTGAACATTTTAAATGAAACAAAGTTTGAAAATTTTTTGAATTAATTATACAAAAGATTAATTAAATCTGAATATAAATTAATTTTCCATTTTCTGGTTGTCGTAAAATTTCAACTTATATCTAAATTGCAAAATTCTATCGCTATATACAATTAAAAGTTGAAAAATTCTTTGAAAACTAATTTTATCACTTTATTTAAGGGTTGGGTTTGTATCGAAATATCTTAAAATAACTGTTTCGGCGATATCTACGTAATTCGATTCATAAATATTTAATTGGAAGAAAAAAGTTGGAAATCTTATAGATTTGTTGTCAGACACTCCCTATACTTATTGAAATGTAAGACACAGTTTCAAAATTCCATTGAAATTAATTGATTAATTAATTCAATAATAATTAGATTGTCAATAAAGTCTCAAATTACTAAAAGTCTCAACTTTGTTGGTTTGTACAAATTGCTAAAACCGAGAAAAGATATAAATAATAATTGCATAACACGAATGAATTTAAGCGAAAATTATAATAGCATGTTAGAGAATAAGTAAATGTTCAATAACCTTCAAATATTTGAAAATTTCTATTACCGGTTTTCGGCATAAAAATTAATTACAAATATTAATTAAATTCAAAAATTCAATATTTATTTTGCATTCAATGCCTACTTATCATTAATGCGACAAATATTCAATTTGACAAAAAATATATATAACATATAAATATAAAGTCTGATTTGAAAATTTGATAAAGCCAAAATGTAGTTTACAGTTAGATTGGGACAAATTTACATCTTTTCAGAGCATCTTCTTTGCTGTCTCTTTCACATTAGGCGAGCAATCAATCAAATAATTACTGACACAGAAGTGCGGACTTAAAAGCAAATTCAGAGCATATTTTCGTTTAAATTCTATTATTTTCTCGACTATACAATGAATATTAAAATAATAATAATAATAATAATTTAAACCAAATTTGAAAAATATTAAATTATTAGAAAATTATTTGATAATAATAATGTAAAGCTAATCAAACAAAGATTTAGTGTGAACAGGAAATGAAATGGCTAAAACTAAAACTAAATCTGAAATTTAATTTTACTTTTTTTCAAACAATATTTTTTCCGACTTTAGTCCGCATTGATTAACAGTATTCGAAAAGTGGGCCAAAACCTAATGCATCGAAACCACCAGTTTTTAGCAGTTTATATCATTAATCTATTTCTATAACACTTTTGGGCATCTCTTAAAACACATATATATTTAGCAATAAATACTAATTTGTATTCAGTGAAGATTTTTAAGTTAAAAAACTGAAGTAAAGTTTTTTTTAATACTCAAGCTCATACTTGTTTCACATATATCTTAATCTAATTAATGTCAAAAAGCATTTAAAAATACCGAAAAATGTGTTTTGAAGTTATTAACTTGAATTGGAACCAAAAACTAAATCAAAACTAAATCAAAACTAAATCAAAACTAAATCAAAACTAAATCAAAACTAAATCAAAACTAAATCAAAACTACCTGGTGTGTATTTTTGTTTACAATTATGTTTTGCAAAAATCAGAATTTTTGATGTTTAGTGTGAAGTAAGGAAAGAGTTTTTGGTGACAAACAAGAAGCGGCATAAGACTCAAAAGTGAAGAGTCAAGACTCACCCACAAGACATGGAGCCATCGGAACATCATTCGATAAATTGTTTAATAACTTTAAATCACATTCACATCGAGAACTGCAAAGCAAATAAGTGTGGATTGAATTGCATAAACTGAAAGTTGATGCCAATAATGAGTAATTAATTATATGTAAAAACAAGTAAACGATGTTTTGCCAGACCTGACACTAACTGAGTTCGCCGTCTACTCAACCAGAGTTAGTACAGTTTGTATAGTTTGTATAGCATTCACAAGCAATGCGTTACAACTTATTGGTATTATTCGCAACAATCGTATTTGTCGACCCAATTCGAGTCTTCAAATCAGCTGAACTGCTCAACAGATCCTTCCCTAATAACCCACTGACTCTTATTTCCTGCTTGGGCTCAGTGTTCGGCTCAGTTCGGCTCAGTTTGGCTCAGTTTAGCTCAGTTTGGCTCAGCTCAAACTACACCGACTGAAAACTGCTTTTAGTTCTGTCTTTGCAGTGCTTTGCTTCCATTGCTTTGCATTCAATTACCAATTCTTGGAATCAATTCAGTCTAAGTTATATTACAAATAGTTTTCTAAATTTATTAATCCATTAAATTCGAAAATGTCTCAATGTTTGCCAATATTTTCATTTTTTTAATGTTTATTCAATTCAAAAGTATTTATTAGTTTCAATGTTAAAGTATTCATTGTTTGGATGCAATAAATATAAAATCAAAATAAAATCCTTGAGTTTTGAAATAGTTTTCTATGAATAGGAGCTCTACAGCGATATCACAGACTCTCGAATTTTTTAATCCAAATAATTATTGAAAAATTCTTTTGCGATTATGTCTTAAATAGTTATTTTGTAAGAAAAATAAAAGAATTCTCTTAATTGTGATTTAAAGGAAAATTTACTCAAATCATAAATAATTCAAAACTTGACCTTAATATCAATATTAATATTAATATTTATATTAAATTCTTTTTGATATAATATATTGCTTCAGAATTTGAGAAAAATTGAGAAAAAGTAAATCGAAACTATATATAAGAACGAGTTTTGGAAGAGACCAACCCTTGGCTCCATTTAGATATTTTAGTAATAAGTCAATGAAACTAAAGCTAATCTAAACTTTAGACAAACGTCCGAAACTCAAAACTAGTTTAATATTGAATTTATTTTTAAACTAGTTATTTACAGTATAATAGAGCGTTTAATAAAGATCCAGATTAATTCTCATTTTAACACTCTCACCTTTTTGGTGCTTGCTAAATTATTTTAAAAATTATAATTTGGTCTATCTGGTTTTAAGTTTAATTTAATTAATTTAACTTAAAAATATTACTATGATGAATAAATTTCTAAAACTTTAACAAATTTGATTGTTGTCTTTAGTAGCAAAAAATTATAAATTGACATTTATCTGTGCTAGGAGGGAAATTTTTTTTATTAAGTAAGACATTAAGCTTAATTTTCCTTCCGCGTTTTTTATTCAAATGTAATAACATGTGTCCAAGTTAATTTAGTGTCATAAATGTTGTAACTTTTTAAACGGCAGTTAATGAATAAAATTAATTAATTATTTATTTATAAATATCATTAAAATAATATTTAAAAATAAAAATTATTATTCTTGTTAATAGAATTAAATTAACTAAATGTTTGTCAATTTATGTGTGTATTCAAAATGTTTAGTTTGTTTCGACTTAAGAACTCGAGTCGAGAGTTGAGTTAGTTTGAGAGCCAGGAGTGAGGAGTGAGCTGTCGATACCGGTATACAGTATTTAGTGTAATCTAAAAATGGGTCAAAACATATTGAGTATCTTTTAATATTTCACAACAGTATAAATAAACACTAAATAACTATTTTTAAACAAACTTTTCATCTTTTCGGGAAAAAAAATCCACTCAAGAAATAGCTTTTAAAGGTTTAAATACATTTAAATTTTGCCTAAAAACTTAATAGTTGTATTTTTTATGTTTTAGTTTTCGAATAGCGTTATGTCATTGAATGAAAAAACTATTTGTAAAAATTGATTTTTTAAGTTTAAAATATATTTTTATAGACCTAAAAGTTTATGATTACTTGAAAAGTGTATTTACTTTTGTTTTTTATAAACATTTATTATTATCTTTTTATTATACAGTTTATTGGATCAAAAAAGTTGACTTTATGTCTAGATTTGATATCAAAAAACAATTATTATAATCTTGTAATAATATATTATTTTTAAAAATATTTAAAATTGTTCTATATCTTATGCAGTACTTAGTACTTAAAGACTATGTTTTATCAATTTGCCAAAATCAATTATAGTTTAAGTAAATTTATACTTGATTGCTAAAAAATAATCTAATAATGTATATTAAATTAATCTAAATTTTTGTTAAACATTAAAAATAAAAAAGACAAAGAAATTGATATACAATTGATAACTGTTGATATATTATTACAAAGAAATCTGACTTGGAAATCTTGTCTTACTATAAGAGCGCACAAAAAGTTTCGGATCTGGTAAAATTGGAATATTTTCTAAATGGCTAGGAATATTTATACTTTATATAAGAGCCGGGATCGTAAAGGACGATCAACCAAAACACATCTGATTTTGAAAATTTCTCATTTATTTTCCCTGGCATTTATTCCGTAAAAAGGCAAATTTTTTGGAGTTTTTTTTACCAATATTGGAAATTTTTCTCCAAATTAGTGCTAAATCCTGTTTAAATCAAGGTAAACTTTTAGTATAAGTATATCGGGTTTTTGAAATTTTTGAAAATTTCCCCCTCCCCACCCTAATCTTCCATGGATCAGCCGATCTTCTCGATCTCTGTATAAGAGTTTTATTGAGACTTGTTCTAATGCTTATGCTGGTTATTTTAATTTAATAAAAATATATGTAATAACAAAAATGTAATATAACTAAATGAAATAAATATATAGCTAAATAAAAATGGCTATATCACAAAGCAAACAGGAAGTGATGAAGAAAGTTTGAGGATAAAAATTAAACGTAGATAAATAACATTTTATTTCTATATATAAATTATAAAAATAAAATAATTCAAACTATTAAATATTTCTAAGGTTAAATTGCATATGTACATTTGGATTTAGAACCAAAGAAATTTACTCTGGCATTTTAATATTTTGGCAATAATAAACATTTATTGAATTAAACTTATGCAATTTTAATGCTTTATAACTTACTCATTAATTAAAAGTAAAATTAAGTTAATAAAGTCACATAGATTTAACATTAGAAAGTATGCCGATTACTTCCCAAGGTATTAACATAATAGAATAAGTTAATTTAATTTTAAATTTTACCACATTTATTTTTTGAAATTTACAGTGGTGTATTTGATTAATATTTTTGTGCTTGATACTACAATTAACTCTTATATAATAAATTAACTTAAATTTTTCGTAAAAAGCCGTTTTTTAATATCGAAAACTTTTTGTATGTCCTTATACTTTAATAAGTTTTAAATGTTAAAAATTGTTAATTTCAAAAATTCTTAGAAATTTTAACTTTTTATGATTAAAACTTAAATTTGTTAATTTATTTAAAAATAAACTTTAAACAAATAATGTGCTACAATTTAATATGTACAAAATTAAATTTTATTAATACAATTAATTACAATTTAGTTTACCCTGGAGCGTTGTAAACATTCAAAATTTTTAACACGAGAATAAAGAATCTAACTTTAATTTGATAAAAAAAATGGGGTCGAGAGTGGCCTACTGTCTAGCGCTGCTACATATATTAAAAAATTAAGCAGTAATGCAGACGGTTGGTGCAAGAAAGGGAGACACTGATCGAGTCCCCACAACTCTATATTCTAAACTCTCCCCGAACATATATATATGGTCCTCAAAGGATACCAGTTTCAAACTGATTGAGTTAACCAATAAAGTTATTATTATTATTATTATTATTATTAAAAAGTAACCTGGAGCTTATTATAAATTGTTATATTTTTGTCAACAAATACGATGAACTACTTATTTATTTTTATATTGCAAATAATTTATCTAAACATTTAGAAAGATTTATTAATTTTAATTTTAATTTAAAATAAAATATTTAAATTATTTGATTACAGTGCTAAAAGCTTTTTTAAACAAAATCTATTCAGATTGAACATTCTGATATAATGACAAAAGTGTAGTTAGTTTTAAAGTCTTTTAACTTAAAATAAAATTTTGCTGTTTAGTAATAATAGGTTTGAAAACTATAAGAAATAAAATTTTAAAATTTAAAAGCGAACTAATTCAGAAATTGTAGACTTAATTGTCTGCCGACAACAATCGAGTTTAATATTAATATAAAATTATAGTTTAATACATAAAAAAATGTTGAATCGGCTAAATATTTAGAACAAAAAATAAGTGCTTTTCTGTCGGCAAATAATTCGATTTTTATTAATTATATGAATTGAATGAATGAAAATAAAATTATTTCCGTATAAATTAAATTTAATGTCGATATAATTTTTTTGAAAAAGTATTTGCTTTTTCTTTCTTTAAATCGCTTTATATTGGGTTCAAAACATTATTCTATGAAAAGTTGTTATGAGTTCTAATAAAACGATATTAACAAACATTTATTCTAAATATTGATAAGTAGTTCTTAAATGAGTTTAAAGACATTTAATATATTTAGTGTAGATTTTTTGGTTGCTAATTTTTTAATACTTGTTTTGGAATTTTAAATTACTTACTCTGATTCTAATTTAAAGTTTTAAAAAATTAATTAATTAACAAACTTTAAAAATAATGCTTAAAACTTTTCAATGATTAAAAAAACAAATTATTAAACTAAACTATTAAAGTTACATTAGTTTTAAAAATACATTAAAATATTATATTTTATCAATTCTTTAAATAAAGTAAAATTTTTGTTTTGTAATAAATTATTAAAAATAATTTTATAGTTAAATCTAAATACTTAAAATAAATTAATTTTTTAATTTATATGTAATAATAATAACATTATTATTATTAAATTAGACAAAAAATCGAAAAAAATCACCAAACCTCAAATTAACATTTTATTTTAATTATAATCTGATAGTTTCCAAATTAAAATTTTTTAATCTTTTAAAATCTAAATAGTTAATTTTAATTAAATTTAATTTAAATACTATTTAATAAAAAAATTAATTATATATTTATATTCTAAAACTAAAAATCTAGTATTAAGAATATTAAATCTTTTAATTTTGTCACTTAAATTTTAGTTCTTTACGACTACATTAGTACTGTACCGGTTAAATATTTACGATCTAATATATTTCTCTCTGATTCTCCTGAGTTTGTTAATTGTTAAAATTGTTATAAATAAAATAAAATTAAACAAAATTAAAATTAAATCTTAATTAAATTAGTTTAAATGACGTTTTGATAAAAAAAAGTGATTAATATTTGGTCATATTATTCAAAATGTTCAACCAAAAATTTCTTAAAATCGATATTTATCTCCCCTTGGTATTATAAAATTTACAAATTTCGTTTCGTATAATTTTTAAAAAACCGAAAACAAGATATTTCAAAAGAGAATTTTTAATTTTTATCTAAAAAATTTGCAGATTGCTTTTAACACCGGTGACGAAAGGAGTTGGCCGTAGATTGTTAAATATGCTTATTAATTAAATTATAATTTAAATCATAATTTTGATCATTTCCATATGATTAAATAGAAACATATAGAAAATTATTTATTTAAACTGTAATATTTAAATAATTATGCCCATTCAAAAATAAAATATTTTCTTATAATTTATGAATTTCAAACTTAATTTACAGACAAACTAAATGAGATATTTTAATTATTCTTTTACTAATACATACATATATTAAACCAAAATAAATAAATAATTAAATAAAATATTTATATAAACAATTTTCTTGTGACGGAAAGTGATATTTAAAATACATAAATATGATTTTCATAGAATTAGCCACTCAATTCCAAAAATTTCTTTTAATTATATGAAATTATTTATAATTTGTAATTAAATAAATTAAACAAAAGCTAAAAATTTTATTTAATTATTAATTTTGCTTTAATATATGTATGTATTAGTAAAGAATAATTAAAATATCTTATTTAATTTAGTTTGTCTGTAAATTAAGTTTGAAATTCATAAATTATAAGAAGTATTTGTATTTTTAAATGGGCATAACACTTTGAATATTACAATTAAAAAAAATAATTTTTGCATATTTTTTATTGGTATAATTTTATCATAAATCATGATTAATAAAAAATAAGCATATTTAACGATCTGCGGTCAACTTCTTTATAAAAGAGTTATCCGGCCAAAGGTAATAATCTATTTGAATGCACCACTTTTTATGTAGACAAGTGATGCAAGTGCTA
>JAQFXP010002316.1:0-15569 GCA_034693685.1 Belba bartosi
ACTAAATTAATTAATAGTAACCATTAAATAAAAATAATTAAATAAATTTTCTTTTTAAGTTTTAATTTAGCTTAAAAACTTTACAATATTAAACAACCGATTTTTGAAGCCACTAGTTAGTGTTACAATACAATAAGATTAACTTTCTTAAACAAATTTTTAGGTTTTTATTTTAATTATTTTTTTAGTGAATGCTAGAAAAATTAGTGCCACAATTAAAATTTTAATTAAGGTTCATAAAATATAATTAAAATTTGATTCAAGTTGTTATTTAATCTGTTGTAAATTTTATATCATATAACAAATGCGTATGTAATTCAAAATAGATTATTATAATTTAAATTATTACGGATAAATAGTTATTAACCTTTATTATTTATCTGATAGAAACAAGATTGACTTGTAAGTGCATTTTGTTTAATTAAAAATTGGTATAATTAAATTCGTTTAAAATAATTAATTTTAATGATTAAGTGTAATAAGTTTTAAACTAAATGCAATTTATAAAAATTATTTAATGCATTTAAACTTTTTATTTAGAAAATTTAATTTAATTCATATTATTTTGTTTTTTGATCCACAAATGGATAGTAAAGTAATTTTAAAAACTTTTCTTTTTTGAATAATGCAAAAGTTATAAATTGAGAAATGTATTGACGTAAGACATAAAAACTATTCTTTTAGAAAATAATCAATTTTTCTTCACTAGAAATCCATTAATTTATAATCTAATAAAAGTTTGTCAATTCTTATTAGATTCAATGCATGATTTCAATGCTTTTTTTTAAATAAATAAAATTGAAAAAAACAGAGTTTAATGTAAATATAAAACATTATATAATCTAATTTAATGCTAAAATTCGATTACCAAAACTTAAAGTCGAACAAAACTAACAGCGCTCTTAAGCTAGTTTATTAATAAAGCTAAAGTATAAATATAAATATAAGCAACATAATCTCTCATCCATTACATGAATAAGAAATTTTCAGTAAAACTATTTTTTAAATAACATTTTTTCTAAAATCAATTTTGTATTTTAAATTTATTTATTTATGCATTAAAACTATTTAAAATTTAATTATCCTTGTTTTTAATTTTTAAAATATTTTAATGCAATTCAGGTTTAATTTATTTATCAATTGTAGTAGCTGTTAATTTTTTCAAACTCAACATTTAATAAAATATTTAAGTCACATGCTACAGTTTAGTTGTTTTTACATTTTATTAGAGCACTTCAAATAAAATTAAATAATAATTTAGATATATTCTTAAAACTAAATAAAAACAATTGATTATTAATTTTAAATTATGCATTCAATGTAACATTAATAAATTTTTATGCAAAACAAAACAAAAAATTAAAATATAGTTAAAAATTTAAACTGTTATATTAAATTAAATAAACTTTTACTATAAAATTTAGTATTATAATTTGCCAAGTACAGCATACATAAATTTTTATCTCATTTATTTATCAATCAATTGTTATATTATAAATGCAAATATGAAAGCAATTAATTTATCAGCATAATTATAATATTTAATGTTTAAAATTAAATTAATTTATACAATAATATTATTTTATACAATTTGGCTAAATTATTGATTAAATTTAAATTAAATTAAAAATTTAGAAATAAATTTATAACATTATTTCATTTTGTCTCAATTTTGCTATTAGAGTAAACATTAATTTAGTTTTAGCTAAACTAAAACATAATTTGCATTAAAAAATAAAATATTATATGACTGCAACCATGTCTAATTCTATAAATGTATTTTAAAAAATAAAAAATTATATTTGTTTTTGAATTTTATTATTTTTTGTGAGCGTATAATTCATTTAGGAATAGGAATAAACATTTTAAAGTTGATTATTATCATGAATTTAGCCTGAATGCCATTCTTAAATAGATCAATTGTTGGCGTTTGCGAGTATGGGCTCTCTTTAGGCACAGTTTAAAAAGTTGACAATTTTAAAGGATTTGGTGTATTGTGAAAATTTATGCCAATCACTGTTGACATCGTTACAAGAAAAAGCTCTTTATTTTTCTCACTTATATGTTTAGACTACTTATCACGATCTTATCTCCAATAATACTTTCAAATGTAATAGTTTTACAAATTTAGTTTCAAAATATTTGTTGTGCTTTTCATTGCAATTTAGTTTTAGAGTCGAAAAACAAACTTACTTTTACTCCTCAGTTCTCTCACTGATACAGTAGTGGGTTTTGTTTTATACATTTAATACATTTTGAAAACTAAATGTATGTGAGATATTTCAATGTGTCTTGATAGATTTTTAAACATTAAAAACTAAAATATTTAAGAATTTAAAATTTTAGAATTTTAAAAATAATCGAACATTTAATTACACAAAATCATAATTTTTGTAAATTTAATAAATTTATTTCTAAAAACAAAATTGTAGAAAATTTTAATAAACAAAAACTACTACTATTTTTGGTACAGTTAAAAAAGTAGCTTTAAATTAGAGATTTTTTGTATAATTTTGTAACTAATGTGTAAAAATATTAACTTTTTATAATTCTATTGCTATTAAATTAATACAAAAGACGTTTTAAAATTTAATTATATAATATAAAGAATATAATTTTATTTAACTATTTAAGCAAAAACAAAAATCTTTACATTCGTTTTATTTTTAATTTCTAAAAATTTTGTCCAGATAAAATTTAACTCTATATTACTTGTATTCAACATAAATTAATATTTAATATACAATATTTAAAATTTTATATAAAAATTTGATTAAAAAACAAAACAAAAACTTATTCTAATAAATTAGTAACAAGTTAAAGTTTAAGTTAAAGAACAGCAAATAAAATACAATATAATTGTTTTTAATTGATATTCTAAGCTTTAATATTTTGTTCAAATAAATTAAATAATTTAAATAAAACTATAAAAGCAAATTTACAGTAATATTTATATTATTTTTATTTACATGCTACTGATAATTAAATTATTAGTTAAAATTTTAAAATTAGCAAATTATCAAACTAATATTTAATTAGTTACTCAGATTTAATTTATTAACTGTTTATCTGAATTTTTATGGAAATAAAATTTAATTTAAAACCTAGTTTTGCAAACCAATGATCCCCTAACTGCCACCAAACGATTTTATTCCGAATAATTTATTGATTTTTAAGATTCTTAAAATTCATATATAATATAATCCATTTTTATCAATGAATATTCTTTCTTTTCAAATTTTTGTCATCAAATCTCCATTTTCTTTATCAAAAAGCTTAAAAACGAGAATTAATATAGTTTTGCTACACCTCTACAGTAATGTATAGTATAGAAACTTTTTAAAAGTAATAAAATTGTTTTGTTTTTTGTCATTTATGTCTTTATTGTATAGTGACAACGAAAATAATTTTTTAGGTTAACTAATTATAAATTTTAGAAAGCTAATTAAGTTTTTATAATAAAATTAATTAGTATATAATTAATCTGAATATAATAAAATTTTAATTAATATAATATGATAAAAATTGTAAAATTTTATTAAATAACACATTTTAGTCATAGATTGAGAATGAGAAATCAACCAAAAATATTTTTGATTTTTAAAACTAGCATTTATCTTTACTTCTAACATTTGATTAATAAAAATTACTTTTCTATATTTAGAAATAATTAATTTTTATATGCTTGTTTTTGTAAAAATATCGTAAACATAGAGCAAATGCTTTTTATTTAAAAAAATAAATAAACATTATTTAATTCTGCATCTGATAAATAACTAATATTTATAATATATTTTTATTAATAAGTTAATTATTTTTGTTTAGTAAAAATTTATGTTTGTTAACTTAATTTTATTATATTTGTACATTTTAACATAAATTATTTTAATTATACACTGTATAAATCTTTTTTATTTTAGCTTTAGTAATATTTATATATGTGACAGTATACGAGTAAATTGAAGTCCGCATTACTGCCTCTGTAAGGAGTAATTTTGAAGTTATTAGTCTTCAAGTTCAAGGGAAATTTTGAAGTCTTCAAGTTAAATTATACATAGTTTTAGTAATGTCTATTAATGATAAATAAGTAATGTGTCGCATTAATTGATATATATATTATTTATATTTTATTAATTATTTGTTAGCATATACTGTATTTAGTGTAAATTTAAATAATAATTACAATAAGTCTATTATATTTTCTCAGCCGTTCAGGTTATCTAATATTAACAAATTAAAATTTTTTATAAATAAATATGCAAAGTTCATAGTTAACACTCATTCTAATCTCGTAACATTGCAAAAAAAAAGTGAAGAAGAAAACTAAACTAATTCTATTTTGTTACATAAAAATAAAAATGTTACATAAAATAATTTACAAGAATTTATGTTTTGGTATAACTAATTGAACTTATAGTGTGTTAAGAAAAGTGTTTCAATTTTTGGTTTATTTAAATTAAAATTTTAATTTTGAAACTAATGTAATTTTCTATATTTAAGCTTAAACTGTACATCGAGTTAATTTATCTATGCAAACTTAGAGCAATTTTGTATTAATTAATAGCTTTAGTTAAGCTTAATACTAATTTTTATATTATTAAAATATTTAAAATAATTATTTGTTTTAAATATATAAATTTTGTTTATCAAAGATTAGAGTTTGTGATTTAAAATAGAAATTAATTGTAAAAATATAATTTGTTATTTAAAAATAACCAGCAGGTTCAAGAATTATTTTATTTAAAAATATAGAAACAAGATATTTTTGCAAACAATTATTTTTAATTTAAAATAAAACTCAATTTATTAGTTTTAAAAACAAGAAATGTAGTAAAAATAATTTTGAAAGCTTTCAATAAATCTGCTTAAATAAATTCATAGCTTATTATATGAAAAGAGATTTTATATTTATATAAATATATAAAAAGATAGAAACGAAAACTATATTTCAAACTTTTCGCGGATGCCTCAATAAATTCTCATTTCGAACTACTCAAGAATTATACAAACATTTTAAAACTGCATCTATAGTTGGATTTTGATGAGATTTTCAAACTATATTGATATTTGAAAAATGTAATCTTATATACATTTTTAAAGTAATACTCGACTGCATTCTAAACAGTATTCCATTTATAACACAAAAAGAAATTCCGATTTTCAATCGATAAATGAGATATTGTTTCACTGAATAAAATTATTTCGAAGTATTGACATTTTGACGCACAAATAAAACTAACCAGGATCTTAGATAAATATAACAATTTAGAATAATTATTAAGTTTAATTGTATGTCTACTGTATAATTATTTATCAGTTTTTCTTAATTTCTCTTACAATTAAACAATTACTATTTTTTATTGTATTATTTATATCATTTAACTAATTGTTTTTATTTAATAAGTTCAAATGTAGTAATTATTTTTTTCTAATTAGGTATATAAGAATTTTATGATAAAATAATAAAATTTTATTTTGTCCCTTATCTAGTATAATTAATGAATAGATTTTATTATTTTATTTAATAAATTAACTGTTAAATTAAAAACTATTATTAATTAAATATAAAAATTATAATAATCTAAACAAGAATTTTTAAAATAAACAAACAAAATGCTTTAAATGTAACTGGCAATCAAAATATATCTTTGTAATTTTAAAATCTTATTTATTTACTTGTTTTAAGTTTTTGTTTAAAACTGATATCGCTAAATATATTTATAATAATATATAAATGCTTAAATTAAAAATAATTTGTTTTAAAATGAAGATTAATTTTTAAATATACTAATAGTTAAAAATCAATATTTTATTAATAAACGCAAAAATGATGTAAATTATTTAAATGAGTTTTGATTACAGAAGTGGTTTTATGTATTAATACCAATTGAAGTGCTTATGATTGCATTGTTAGCCTAATTGCTCTGATATTGTGTGGATTAAGTGTTTAATTCTATTCAAACTGAATTGTGTTCCCAATTATTGCAACTTTTATCACAATTAAGAGTTGCTGTGAATCTACCAGTGATTGTACTTTGAAATTTGATTTTAGGCTTTATTAATAAATCAATTTTTATTATTGTTTCAAATTCTTAGTCATTAATTGTCCCCAAATAACAATTTATATTTAAGTTAGTTTTTTCCAAATTATAAATATTATTTAATTTTAATAAATGAGCAAAAAATAATGCATTCGATAGTAATAATGTAATCAAAAAATATTGAATTTAAAGTTAAACATTAAATGACTCGTTATTATTGAAATGATTGGACATTGAATTCAATAATAAAGACTCAGATTTTAATGATTAAAAATAATCAACCGATTTGTGGTAATGTAAAAAAGATATTTGATATTGAAATTAAAACGGAATGTATTGGAGAACTAAATGAATACTAATGAGTCGATACAATAAAAGGCTTCACAGGTTTGTGTGATTTGTCTAACAAACAAAAGGTTATGTTATCTGTTGTAAGGATTGGATTGATTTGATTGGGTTGTAGTTCGCGATGAAGTTCGCGATACGCTCTCTGGCATCGGGTGTATAGCGGCAGTAGTGGCAGTAGTGGCAGTGGTCGCAGAGGTTGAACTGGGCTGAGCTGTTGTTTTGGAGGGCATATCAGTACAACTTTCCCAACTGTCCTCTTCAATGCTCGAGTATTGCGAGAATTGGTTCGGTTGGTTTGGATGGTAGTAATGAAACGGTTGGGTTCGGATCAGGCGTTGAGTAGACGGAGATGTTATCAGAATTTTCGGTCGTTCCGACACTGGAATGCGTTCCTCAACCCCAACCCCAACCAGAATATCAGATTCGGATATATTTTGTTTGAATTTCAATTCTTGATTCCTATCATAAGCTCTACGACTGTCCTCTTCTATCGATTCGCGACTCATTAAAGCAGTTCTCGATTTATATCCAGAACTTAAAATATTATATTAAAACAAAATTCATTGATATCTGTTTAATATAATTCGATTTAAATAATAAATTCATACATTTTATACATAATTTATCAATTAATAAATGCAATGATAATTATATTCAAATTTGTTTTAAGATAATGTCTCGAAATAAACATTTTTCTCTTATTCTCTATAAATATTCCCTTAAGTATTGAAACACTGGTTATAACCAGAATATAAGCTATAAAAATGTATTGATTCTTAGCTCATAAAATGTAAAACTCAGAGAATATTTTGAATATAATTATTAAAAATTATGAATTCATGCAATTATTATTGTAAACTAAATAAAAATAATATACATTTAATATAAATAAATGATAAATAGTTGCATAAATGCAAATAATTTAATGGATGAATTTAAAGAAAAATTATTTAAAAATAATAATTTTATAATAAATATACCAAAACTCTAATTAAGGAAAAATGCAACGAAAAGTCTAGCTATGGTATGGATCCACTACTAAGGTCATGCCTTAATTGTCACATTCAGGATACTATTAATACATTTTAATCAATAACTACTCTAATAGTCCTATACCTTAATTGAAATCTGCTATAGACTGAGCAATCAGTTGATGAGGCTTTCGGTTACGGAATGAGAGAAATACATATGAATTGTATGAATCAAACGGTGAAGTGGTTTTGGGGAACTGTTAGTGAGGGGACAATACAAATATGCTTTTCATACTTTTAATTAGATTTTTGCTAAACTACACAATAACTACCACTAGATTTGAATGCAATGACTAAAAGTTTTGGCAATTGCTTTGAACACGAATTAACAATAATTTACTGTTAAAACAACAAATATATCGTAAGCCAAGTCTATGTAAACAAATTTATTTCAGATTTTTCAGAATTTTGCTTAAGTGATAGGAATAGCCAAAACACGTGTTAAAAGACTAGTCATTATATGAATTAAATGAAATAATGAATTCTGGAAATACTCACTCGAATAGCATCCAAACAATGTAATAACACAAACAAAAGCCCCCAATCATTATGATTCCAATAACCATACATAGAGTTAACGGAACATTACGTCTCTACAGAGTAATCAAAATGTTTTTATCGCAAATGATTGAAAGTTTCTGATTTGGAAATTATTTCAATATTATTTCCCATTTTCTATATCCAAACCTCATTTGAATAGTCATCTAAATATCGATCACAAGTCAGATAAGAACAAACGGATCCAATCAAATCATATTCAATGTCCCGAAAGTCTTTAAGCGATATATTCGAGAGTAAGCCGTGAGTGCACTGACGGACGACATATTCGCATCGATTTTCCAATTTTTTCATTTCTACAGAATTGCAATAATTTTTAGATTTCAAATCTTTAATAGATTTGGATAACGCCTGAGATCTTAATCTGTTTCTACGCTTTCGTTTGTTTGCAATTATAACATCACATCTCATAATATCGCAAAAGTCGGCCAAACATACGGAGTCTTCGCGCTATTCGGTCGGTCAACACAAATAGGGTTAAGTGAATTGACAACAGTTTTATCGTTTAATCAAAATAATTAACAATTGATTACTTGAATGAAGTCCAGTCGATGTGTTTCGTCCCAATGAATGGCAAGTCTTTCTGCGCATAAGAAAGAAGAGCCACAGAAAGGACAGGTCCACTGAAAGCTGAGTTCGTCGTCGTCCTCCCATTCCTCTTCGGTCTCCGGCCACCACAAGAAGTCTCGCTGTGGATGGAATGGGCAGTCCATAGGCATCGATACTCTATATCTCTCTAATATGGGAATAAATTTCTGGAAAAGAAAAAAATAAATATAAAAATCAATGTCTAAACCATTAACCAAATGAATAGCAATTACTTTCTGTACAATACTCCTAACAATTCGGGATTTATCTCTTGAACATTGCCAGAGCATGTGTTTGTGGTCATACCAACCGACATGTGTCAACAACAGCAGTACTATGGCCTAGCACAATTAATGATAAGCATTAGTTATTAATCAAATTACTATTCAATTCGTTTTTTAATAATTAACATAAATTGGTTTCGAATTTTAGATTAAATTATTAAAACCAATGATTAATAATTTATTTAAAATTTTAAAATATAATTTCATTTTCTAAACATATCGACTAACCTCTAGACATAAGTAATTTAAATACATTTAAACATTTAGATAAATAAATTCCTTTCATTTAGAATAAGTCCGATTCAATCGATTTCATTTCATTAATATATATATTAATTTAATTTTTGAAAACACATAATTACTAATAAATTAATTGGTTATTAATCTATATAAGTCTGAATCGTTAACATATCTCAACATAACATTTGTATGAATTTAGTCTAAATATCAATATTTCGTGTTTTGGGTCAATAATAGGCAAACGCTTTTCGATCGATATATTCATTTCGACGTTAACTCAAAGAATGAGACACCGGTTCAGGTCTTCCAATGCAATTGTTTGGACATTCGGTTTAAATCAATTTTTGTAATTTTAATTTATTTAATATATTATAATAGTTGTTAAATAAAAAAGAATATCGTCTTTGCATTTCGTATTTTCATTTACACTAATTTTTAGTTTAACTTATTCTAAATTATTCAAGCTAACCTCAACTTATTCCTGTTTATCTTTGCTAACAATAATTTTTTAGCTTATTCTTATAAATTCTTACTTACAAGTTAGTATTTTTTATAAATTGCTAATGCTAGAAAGTTAATTTAACTTTTTAAAGGTTTTTAGAATTTTGATAAAATAAGTTTGAAATCAATTAATTTAAATTACAAAACAACAAAATAGCTACTCAATTAAAAATTAAGTTTACAGTCAAAATTTAACCAAAGTATAGTACAAAACCAAAATTATACATTTATATTGGCGGCGAAGTGATCGACACTTTTTCTAATTTTAAACTGATGTCATTTTCTTAACTTGATTTTTATTTTTAATCAATGATTCAATTACAAAACATTAAGAATATTAAAATTTAAACTATTAACTAAATATTAAACCTATATAAAATCTAATTATTTTTAACAAATATAATTTGTATGAATCGATGATTAATTGCATTAATATTGTAATTATGAATCTGAGATTTTAGAGCAAATATTAATGTCTTAAATATTATTTATTTTTAAACTTAAAGTAATAAATAATTAAAACTTATGACTATTTGCTTTATCCATTACTTTTGTCAAATGTGTGATTTATATAAAAACAAAATAAACTTAAGAAATAAAATTGAATTTTTAAAGTTTGAAATTAGAAAAATGTCGATCACTTCGCCGCGAATATAAATTACCTAATTTTGGTTTTGTAACAAACTTTGGTTACATTTTGACTGTACATTGTTTTATTAAATCTAGATCTGGAATGAACCAGCAGCAAAAAATTTAAATTACGAAATTAACCCATCAAGTCATAAGCTATTTGTGCAAACCATAAAAATAATTAAAAATTTGTTTAATAAAAATAATTATTTATTTTAATTATATTTAAAAAGTAATAAAAAATAAAATAAAAATTATATGTACATGTATATATCTAAATATACTTAAATGCATCTAAATTTACAAGGTAACTTTACATATAAAAGGACTGTCGGCTATGTTATAATCACCCCATTTAACAAAGATGACGTAATAACCGGGTCTATTGACCACATATTGTACTTCATATCTGTTTTGTCCAATTAAACGAAAAGACACTTCAATTACAGCGTCTTCTTCAGCACTTTGGACGCCAATCGATAAATAACTTTTTCCGCCGTTTTTGGTCGAAACCTATTTTAAAGTAAATTTAATTAATAAATATTAAAGTAATCAATTAAATTAAAATTTACCACAAAGTGATTTTTAACGTCAACCTGACCATAATAAGCACCGGCGCCAAAAATTTCACATTTTTCTGGATATATACCCAAATCTTGTGTTGATTTTTGATTTTTACTTACATTAAAATTATTTTCGTTCCAATCAAACAAATTATCGAAATTAATGTCTTCATAAGTGACGGGTCTATCGATATTCAATAATCCCGAATATGAGACATATTGGCCAAGAAATAGATTCGAATAATCGGGAATCTCGTCGTCAATGTACTGACCGGAAGAACTTGAGTTATATTGTTCGTTGTCTTCGTTTTTAGTCTCAATTTGATTCAAGCAATTGCTGTCAACTGTTCTAAGGTTTGGATAACTCAAACTTTTTAGACGCAAATTATTTTGATTAAGCAAATCGAGATTGAAATCTGCAAATAAATTGTTGCAAATGCCACTATCAGGCTGTGATTCCGGTGTTTTAATGTCTGCTTCAAATGGTTGGGTTAACTCACTTTCAATTGTTCCATATTTTGGTGTATTTTTATTGTTTTGGTTTATATAATAAATTGGACCTATTTGTGCTTTATCTAAATTAATGTTTTAAAATGTATTTATTATATCTCATAATTATAAATATTATCAGAAACAATTTACAAATTAATTAATGTTTAATTACCTGAAACAGAATTGTTAAGAATTTGTTTGTCTTGTTCTGGTGTAGAATCTAATCGAAATTGATTTGTATTTAAATTAGTGTTCAGTACAGATGTGATCGGCTTCTCAAAAATTTTACATTTGTTTCGGACCGGTATGTATGGAATCTTGGATTGGAATTTATTTTGATCTTTAGATCTAATTTCATTAGTTTGGTTCACATTCTTCAATAGCTTTGTTTCCCAATTTTGAATCATATTTTTGACCGGAATATACGATCGATAATAACAGTTATTAATTATATTTCTGCTTAAGTCAATCGATGGTTTAATCGATAATTTTTTATTAGAGCTCAGATTTGGGGAATTTTCTTTCGAATTGTTTATAGCATTAGCACTGGTTTTGCCAGCATTTAAAAACTGACCATTCTCATTCTCATTCTCATTCTCATTTATATTTGTTTTTTGATTATTGTCTGAATCAGTCATGTCTTGAGAGCAAAGAGTATTTTTATGACTTTTTGAATCATTCGAATGTAGTTCCGAATGTATTGAATCACATTCTTTAATGTCAAGCAATTCTGTATTTTTGTTCAATTTATTTATAACTAATTTATCGATTCTTCTCGAATGAGAACCAATTGTCGGAATATTTAATTTTTCGCAATTTGCGAAAACATTTATCTCTTCAGTCATTTTCTTATCTAAACTGTTATCAAAACACTTATTAAAATCATTACTTTTATTAATGACGTCTTTGTTGTAATCATTGATAACCTCTTGTTTGCCATTAATAACAACCATTTGTTTCCGAACTTTTCGGTCAACAACTGTTGCGCTCTCTTCGAACGAAAATGAGTCTCTTCTGGTCAAAGCGTTTACCGGATATTGTAATCCGGGAACAAATTTAGTAGCATTTGTGACATTGAAGATATTTTCGGGTTCTTTAAAGTAATTAACACTACATTCCTCTACTTTAACAGTATAGGGGCTGTTGAGGATGTGCTGGCCCTGCCATATGATGGACAACTTGTGAATGCCTACCATTAATGGGATATAAGTTATGGCGATTCGGTTGGAAAAGACTTCGTAAAAGAACGGAATCTTTAGTATCTCTTCAGAAGTTGTCTTTCTATTCAGATAATGTGAGACCAGAGAAGAGGTGACCACATCGGCTGAAAATCTCTTCTTCGGGTTATGAACTGCAATCCGTTGACTACACATTGTATTGTTCGGTCCATTGATTTCAATCATTAAATTCAATTTTGGAGTCGGTTTACAAAATATATTAAATCGCGACCTTCGGGTGCGAACGCCCAGAATCAGACCCATTCCCTTCGCAAAGCAGGTCTTCTCGTCGCCGAACAGCGATTCAAACACTCTTTGAGAGTTACCCGAAGAGTCTTTCACCTGAATTATCGGTCTCTTAAGCAAAGACTTCATCAATAGTTTAATTGATTCGAATTTGATTCGCGACAACAGATACACCAGTTTTGCCTCTTCTGAACCCAAACTGATTTCGTGTGACGTTATTGGCTTAATATGAATCGAAATTATTTTGATTACAAATTTCCAATTCAAATATAGACTTACCGAGTCAATATTCAAATGTTTTTTAACCAAAAATAAACCCAAATTTAAATTTTCGATCGCATTGTCACGGTTTAATAAATCGTACCTAGGACAACTTCCCGGCACCACTCCATCGATGAGCGCACATAGAATGATACCGTCCTTCCAGTCGTCCCTATAGTTTGTCGGATAATACTGTTCTTTAACTTTACTCCTAATCCATTGCAATAAGTTTTTTCGCTGAGATTTGCTATTATTTATTTCTTAGATGTTTTGGAACAAAATAATAATAAATTTAGACAGGTTGCTTTTTCGATATTTGTTACGTTACTCACTTGCCTTTACATTGCAAATGAAAACTTGAACAAAATTAATAAATACATCAAATTTAGTTATTTGGATTATTTTGACATAAATCCAAATAATATATGCTTTTAGTAAACAGTAAGTCGTTTCTAATAAATATAAAAAATTCAAATCGGCTTCAATTGTATTTTTAGCCGTTTTTCGATCCATTTTCGACATATCCTTATTTTTGTAAACTATATTAACTCAAATAACATTTTCTAATTGCATTGAAATGATTGATTATCTATTAATTTTGTGATTGGCTTTCGAATCTTATTAAGCACTCATATAACAAATATGCGATAATTCAGTATAAACTTCAAGTGTCTAGAAATCCATATAATTGTTTAAAAAATAACTGTTTGTCAGTGAATTGCATCTCATATTAATTTATTTTTATTATTGACATTGCTTTGAGATAACAATTAAAAATGGGTTAAGAACTGAAAACTTCCTCTATATCTCATATATAAATATATATATTTTTATACCATTAGATAAATATTAATTACTTATCAATAGTTATCTCTTAAGACTTGCGTCAATGTTCTTTCACTTTTAATAATAATTATAAGATTGTAACCTTAAGGTTGTAAATATTGACCACTTGTTTATTGTCTAGTTAAATTCTAATCATTTTTTTCAACTTTTAGTATTTGTTCAGTTTATTGTTATATTAATATACTTATATACAATTCCGTAATTTGCCATTTGTGTTACGTCAATGCAATTATTTATATAGTTTTCTTAAATTTTATAAACACGTCAATAGTTTATTGCAAATTTAATCTAAGTAAAAAATTATAATTAATTTTTAAAATTAAAAACCAAACCAAATAACCGAAATTTAACAAACTGAAAAAGTTCCTTGAGACTTTTGAATTAAGATTTTTAATTTAGGTTATATCTGGAATTTATTTTAAATAAAAATAAAATCATATCTAAGTGTCAAACATAATGTTATACTTTAATCAAATTCTTAAATACTTTAAAATTGTATCAATTCTACTAATCATCGAAAATATTTATTTGATTAGATTTAGTGAAAATTGAATTTTAATAAACTTTTGCTAACATTAGATGTCGTTAATAGCAATACAATAAACGCTCAATTGGTATGAATCACATGTTTTTGTTATTCATTGAATAAATTTCATTCAATTGTTTAGAAATTAATTTAGTTTTGATTTACTCGAAACCGACGCTTATTTCGATATTATTTTATATTTAATTTTTTATCGAATACATTGACCAAAATGTCCGAAGACTTAGACATCGAAGCTATTCGAGCTAAACGTCTTCAGCAAATGCAAGAACAGCACAAAACTGATAAACCGGATGAGGTTTGAAGTGTTTGTGCATTCAATTGATTCATATTTTCATTAATTGTATTTTAATTATAATAATTAGTCCCGAAGTGAAGCTATTGCTGACAAACAGGCAAAAGAGGAAGAGTTTCGAAACAACATATTGTCTCAAGTGTTGGACCAATCGGCCAGAGCTAGACGTAAGACAAAGTCAGACATCGACTAAGAGTTTAATTGTAATTATATTCGATGTATGTCTGGAGTGAGCACTATATCAGTGGCCAAACCAGAAAAGGCAAAAATGATTGAAAACCTGTTAATACAAAACGTCCGAATGGGTCTAATTCGGTCTAAAGTGAGTCAAACCCCGATTCGATCTGATCTTCGCATTTGTTTTTACCGATTGATTCGTTCGACAGTTATCTGAAGACGATTTGATTGGACTTTTGGAGAAAGTGAGTGAACAGACCAACAGAAAGACGACCGTAAAAGTGGGTTCACTTTAAACACTTTATTTAATTAATTTAATACAAATCTAATGATTGGTTTTCGAACTCTTAGTTCGACAGAAGAAGAACGGCTTTGGATGACGACTCGGATGAAGACTAAATTGAATAGTAATTGTAAACCACTTTCGATCCATAAGCAAATCAGAGCTTTGTTTAGCGATTTGTTAACAAATATTAAAATTAGATTTTCTACTCTTTAACTAATTAAACGAGTTCTCAAATAATTAGCATTTTTTCGCTTATTTTCAAATTTGTGGAAATTGATTGAATTTTTTTGAATTAGTTATAAATAACTAATTTTTATGTTTAAAACATTACGAATATACGAATATACGAATATACGAATATACAAGTATAATTTCAGTTTAAATGTTTCTCTTTTTGAAAAACGTCTTTTTTATAACTTTT
>JAQFXP010002317.1:0-15567 GCA_034693685.1 Belba bartosi
TCACTTTTTGTGTTCCATTATTTTAACTATACTACATATGAAAAAGAATATAATTTCGAATATTTCTTTTGTCTATATTTATAAGTTATACTATAGTCACAACTACTGTTACAGCAATAATATACAGTAGTAACAGTAATACTCTATTCTTTTTATATTCGATTTAAAGTATATATTTATAATATAGCAAAAATTATAGAAACAGAAAAACAACAATTAATATGAAACCAAAATATTTATTTATTTATTTTTTTTTAGTTAATTTAAATTAATTTTATCATGTCAATCTACCATAAAAACTGCAATCACAATTCAGGTTAAATTAACATTGCAGATAAATCTACAACTTTTAATACTCCATTGGCGGCTAAAACATACATAGATAATTTTTGTTTCTTTCAACTGATTTACCTATAGTAATAAATTTTTTATACTCTATGAGCATGATAAATATCCTAATTGTTAGTATTATTGTAATTTGGCTAAAATATATTTAATATTTAAAAGTATTGTTGTTTTTATTAGAATTATTTTTATCTGTTAGGTATGCCAGGCTTTATACTCCATAGATTGAAATTAAATGACACGCACAACACAAAAAACACTTTAAATATAAATTTTTGCAAATATTTAATATATTCAACAGTATTTTTAGTTACAATATTTTTAATTTTACGTTGGAATTATACATTGTAATTTCACATTCAAGTAGTTCATAAAAATGTTATTATTTTTATTTAAAATAGACTTAATTTGATCAAAACCTAAATATTTAATAAAATTAATTATTGCTTTAAATTTCAATTAAAATCCGAATAAGTAGTTTTTTCACATTCAGTTACTTCAGACAAAGCACTATTATTTTCATTTAAAAAGCATAAACGCAAAAAAGAATTCAAATATTTTCTGAAATATTTGTTTTTCTATTATTTTTAATTTGATAACAAAGATATACCATTAAACTATTTTGACTTTCTTATAGGAATTATGTTAGGAAGTTTAAATAGTTTAAAGCTATGCCGCCCAACTCTGACTCCTAGAGTCAATTATTACTTACGTTTTTTATACTAAGTTTATAGTCACCGTTTATAAAAGATTGTTATAGTAAAAATTGTACACAAATTATAATAAGAATCTTAGCATTTTTAATTTGAGTTGGCCGGCATAGGTTTAAAGGACTAAACAGATTAAGTTAGAAATTAGCTATTGCTTTGTAAATTTAAAATTTATATTATTTTCTTATTGTTATCTATTTTAAAGTTTTAAGAGGAAAACAATAAATATATTATTAATATTAAAAACTATCAAATTAAATGAATAATATTGATAATAATTTATACAATTAAATGTGTTTTATATTCTGTGTGTCATTTAATTTCAATCTAAGGATTATACAGTCTTCCAGACTTTCTGATATTCCTAGCTGGTAAAAATAATTCTACTATAAAACCAAGCTGAAATATCTATTTATACTAATCCTAATTATAACACTTGCGACATATTTAAAAACTTTTAGACACGACTCGAAGGTCGGAAACGTTCCGTGTCTTAAGGCCAGTAAACCGATGCCATTAACAGATTTGGGATCAATAGAAACTCTGAGAGATATTTGTCCACAACTTGTTGATAGTGAACATCCCCTCACATGTTGTGACTCGTCTTTTATACAACACATGAACGCAGCCTTTAAAATACCAGCAAAGTTGGGTCTGGCTAAATGCCCGGCCTGTTTGCATAACTTCCGACAAATTATGTGTCAGTTCGCCTGCTCTCCCAAACAGAACCAAATGATCCGAATATTAAACGCAACCAAATCAGACGCAAACATATTGGTCGAGCACTTGGAGTACTATATCAATGCTAATTTTGCCCAAGGATTGTACGATTCATGCAAATCAATACGTAAGGGGACGGTAATGAATATGATGTGTGGAAAGTGGGGCCGGAATAAAGAATGCACGGCTCAGACCTGGCTCGATTTTATGGGACTTTCTATCAAAAATGGCGGATATTCTCCGTTTCAAATGGATGTGATATTAACTCAAGAGAATAGTATTGAAGTCAACGGCAAAACAATATATCCGATGAATGAAAAAGCGTTTTCATGCACAGAGTCTCCCACTCAAGACAGTCATCCCTGTTCTTGTGCCCATTGCCAGGAGGCATGTCTTTGATTGTTTGCTTAAATACTGTAATTTACATTCAATCAGTTTCAAACTCAAATCAAATTTATTCCTATTGTAAAAAAAATATTTTTAATTTTTATAGTAAAGTCGAGTAAATATTCTATAAAAATAATAACCGGTATAACTCTATTTGAACTTACATTTGTAATTTGTTATATTATTTCTTTTGACCATGCTACTTAAATAGAATAAATCAATTTAGATATTTCAAATAATTTGCTTTTTGTGTACTTCGAGTACAAATCGAACAAATATTCGATACCGTATTGATATATTTATAAGATTAAGAATACACAATGTTATGAATATATATATAAAATTAAAGATAAAATGCTTATTAAAAATTGTTTTGAACTTATTGAACTTTTATAATAAAATAAAGAATACTACCGTATTATTCCTTATTAATAATAATTAAAGCTCTATATGTTGTATAAAAAGGTAGGCTTTGGGCTAAATAGATGTGAAAAATATTAAAGTGAAAAATGTTAATGTCGAATATGTAAAGTCGAATAATAATAATAATAATTGAATAAAAATTTAACCTAATAATATTCATGTTTTAAATATATAAAAACAAGTCTGGTTAAAAATAAGTTAAGTGCTTGGCAATTACAGTGGGACCCACTTATAACAAACATCCCAGATTTGACCAAATTCGTTTGTTATAACCAGAATTTGGTTTTCGATCAAAAACAGAATAAAAATTTTCAAATATCTTAACTCAATTTGATTCATATTTCATTTTGAACACATGTTTTATACGTTCGTTACATACGTTTTATAATTAAAATATTATTTATTTAAAACTAAAGAAATGTTAGAAAAATGAGTCCAACAAAACATAAGATATAACAATAATTAATAATAAATAAGAAATTAATTTAAGTTAATCAACAAATAATATATTCTTAAACTGTTTGCACGTAAGAGCGTTCACTGTATCGGAGGCTTCGATCAAATTAGCGTTTTTGTGGTTCAACATAGAGAACAAAGTCCTGTCGTCTGAGTGATGGACGACAAGCCACGAGTCATTCGTAGTTTTACTGATAATTTCACAGACATTGTTGGATCCAATGACTGAATTGAGGTCTGAATCGACATCAATGACTAACTTAACGAATTCGGATTCACTGATCTTCCTCTGATCGAAAAGGGCTGATATGTTGGCCTTAAACGCATTGTTACTCGAATTGAAATAAACGAATTTAAACGACTCTTTCGGCGCTGAATCACTGCTCACACTATTAGTGCCACTGATTTTAATGGCCATTTCGGCCAATTTGGCGGTCAGTCCGATAATACGAGTGCACATAAGTGCTTCACATTTGGCCAACACTTGTTCGTTGGTTTGGCTGAGGAACAGGACGAGAGTCGCACCGTTTATAGATCGGTATAGACTCATCTGATAGTACTTGTGCTCACTCTGGCTCTGACTCTGATTGTCGGCCAAATAGACTTTCATTGCTTTGCGAATCCATCGGGTTTTGACCGACTGCTGTCCACTGATCTCTTCGCAGACGGCGTCCGGAATCACGACATTCACTAAATAGTTGTAAACTGTTTTCGTGTCATTCAGTGCCAAAGAACTGCAGACCAACTGATCGTTGTATAAGAACATCGAGTGTCGGATCAGTTGACAGTCAACACAAGTCACGTGATTGACGAAACTCTGAGTCGACATAAATGTGATGTTATCTAAGGGCAGGTATTGTATCGCCGAATAGACTTCAATCAAATTAATTGGCGATAACTTAATCGACGGAATCGTATTATCGAAGAATCGATGGCAAACCGCTAGGAACTGATCCCTGTTCTGGTCGACACTAGACCACAACTCATTGATCGGACCGTTGATGAGTCGGAACTGTTGGTAAATGTTATGTAAAATCAATTTAACGAAAGAGTCGTTAATCTCTTCGTTATGGTATTCAATGATTTGGTTCGAATCGTCGTTAGTCTTGAGCACCGAATACGGAACCGATAGAGAGATGACTGACCAGTAATTGGTTTCCATTTCATAGAATATGAGTCTGTTTTTGATGCCATGAAGTGATTCACACAAATCCGAGTCTTCGGCGAAGTCTTTGCAGAAAGTGATGACCGCCTGTGCGAGTCCGCACTCACTCACCACCCGCTTCACCTCAGCCTCCCGACTCACCTCCTGACCCAACTCCGCCTCCCGACCCACCTTCGAGTCGCTCCAGTAGTAGTAAATAAGTTTCAAGTGTTCGCTGCCCTCCTCTCGACCCCATTCCCCGTTAAAAACATAGTATTTCTGCAGATGTGTCGGGTATTTGATTCTGGTTTGCGATGACATCTCAAGACTTGATTTGTTTTGCATTCAATTCAAACCAATTTCAATACATTTGACAACAATTTCTGTTTTTCTTCAATCACTTTAATAGCCCTAAAAACATATGATTTTCAATTAGTGACAGAAATGGGAAGAAAAATGCATTTGTTTTGACTAAAGCTTAAAACTGATGCCATTTTCAAACACTGTTTCCATATGTAATGTAAAGCGTGTTTCGATAAATATAATAAATAGCAAATAATTTAAATATATTTTAAACTTATTTTAAATTAATTATTTAACTAAAGTCTAAGCAATGACTGATTCGTTTTCATCGTTAGGTTTAAGTAATTGGTTATTGAAATCATTGAATAGATTAGGAATACGAAAGCCGTCGTCAATACAAAGCGCGACAATTCCTCTGATATTATCGCCGAAGCGTTTGGATGTGTTTGGATGCAGTCGTACCGGAAGTGGCAAAACACTGGCATTTCTTCTGCCAATCATTGAGCTCTTGGTTCGAGATCCGAGGCCTTACTTCGCGCTCATTCTGTCCCCAACTCGAGAGTTGGCGAATCAGATCAACGAAATGATAGTCGCGTTAACGGCCAGTACTCACGCACTCAAGAGTTTGCTTGTAATCGGCGGTCAAGACCACGAAGAGACTCAAGGATTGTGGTTCGGGAAACCCAATATAGTTGTGGCGACACCGGGACGACTGGTCGACCAGTTTTATAATCGAAACTTTCTGGACGTTTGCGGCCAAAAGAAGTCAATAAAATTCGATTGTCTTGTGCTCGACGAGGCCGACCAACTCATCAGTTCTGGGTTTGCCCAACAAATCAAAGACATTATTAGTTTTTTAGATGAAATGACTGCCACTACTGAGCACAGAAGACAAACACTTCTATTTAGCGCTACTTTGACCTCAGCTTTGGAGGAATTGCAGAAATTGATTGCAAAGAAGGCTTTAGACGAACAGCCGGTTGTCATCAATCTGTTGCCGACTATCGATGAAGTGAAGCGAGAATTGGCTACAAATCCAGATCTCGACCAAAGATATATATTATGCCCGGAATCGGTCAAAATGGTATATCTGATCGAATGCCTACTCGACCTTCAGTTTCGACAATCTATACTATTCTGTTCGACTAAAAAAGAGGCAAAACTTATCCATAAAGTTCTGATCACTTTAGGCTTAGACGGATCAGATTTCAATCTAAATCCGGTTATACTTAACGCAGATATGAAGCAAAACCTCAGATTTGCTGCACTCGAAAAGTTTCGGTCACTTAAATCGAAAATTCTTGTGACAACCGATTTGGCCAATCGTGGCCTCGACTTACCACAAGTCGATCTAATTATTAACTATAATTGTCCGAAATCTGCAATAGTTTATGTGCATCGGGTCGGCAGGACTTGTAGGAAACCCGACTTCAAAGCTGATCCAAATGAGCGGCAAATTATTGATTCTGTATCTGAAGAAGAATGCGATGAAATAGAGTCTCAAAAAAGTATTAAAAAGTTTAAAAGAGACTCAACTCCTAAATTGAAACCTAAAATATCTCAAACACTATTGGCGTCGAAATATTTGGGAAAATCAGTTACTTTTATAACTCAATACGACATCGATTTGTTCAAAAGTATTGAGAGTTTTATTGGAATAAAAATGGAAACTGAAGTGATTGACGAGAAGAGTGTCCTCTCTATCATGAAACAGGTGTCGGTCGCCATCAAAGACGCGGAGATACGGCTCGAACACGAAGTACAGGAATCCAAACACATCGAGAATAAGAATAGAGACAAAAATTACAGAAATAAACATTAATTCAAATCTATTAAAAAGTAAAACTTGAAATTTGTTGTATTTTTCTTAATTAGCGGTAAAACCGAACCACAGAATAATTATAATGAATGTATTGTACAAACTGTAGCATGGCAACAAATAAAATTGATAATTAAATTTTAAAATGTTTTCTACAAGCAAATTATGCAAAATTAGCAAGTTTGTTTCTAACTTACACATTGTTAGAAATAAATTGAAAGTTATACTACAAGTTGATTGAATGAATGAATGAGTGAAAACGTCATTCAATGGGATTACGTCTAGAGTTCGCCCCAACTCTACTCCAATACAACTTTATTGCCAATATTAAGCACAACATAAACATAGCATTAATTGAAAATAATATCGCATTAAATAAGTCTAAAGCTTCAAAAGTATTTAGTATTGAATTACAATTACATTATTAATAATTAAAGCAATTATGCGATCAAATGATATATACCTCAAAAGAGGAGATAAGAGTTGACTCATTGACTCTAGTCTCACAATATTTAGATTGAAATTTGTGCCAAATCTTAATTAATTTAAGTAATAATTAATAAATAAAATGTAAATACAATTTGAAGTGAATTTCTAATAACGTAAATGAATCAATTGAATGATGAAAGTCTCGGATTATATTTGGATTCTTCTGACAATCGTCTTATTCGTCTCCACTTTTTCTCTACAAATATTTCTATTGATCTTAAGTGCAATTCTGTTCACTATCTTTGGGTTAATATTAATATTCTTATTATAATTACTATTTATTTTGATTATAATTATTATTCGAATATATTTTAACATATCATTCAATATAAGACTAACATTAAGTAATTGATTAATTGATTGATTGATTAATTGATTGATTGTATTGTGATTCAGGTGTTTGACAGCCCTTTATCTCAATTATCCGGTAATAGAAAGCGATTATCAGATCTTCAAATGCAGTCATTCATTGCAAATGATTGAGTCAAACAAACAATGGAAGCATTTTGTCGATAGTTTGGATGCGAGTCAAGTGGTCGACACTCTGCCAAAGGCCGACATCTTTACGAACGACCCGCTCATTGACGACCAGTTGAATGATGTGCTAAGACTTGCATTTCGTGATTACATAAACTCCTGGTATGCCTACATCTCCCCTAACCAACAGTTCACTTGTCATCTCTACAGTATTGCACAGTTAGCCATCAAATCAATTACCCAAAGGTCTAATCAGTGATCACATTCTCAATAGTTGTCATAATTTTAATTCAATTTTTGATTAATGTCTAAAGATTTCGTTCAGTGGATATCGTGTCGTATATAACCACCAAATTAGTCGATGACTTCGCCTCTCATTTAAGACTATATCGTTCGGCTCAGACCAAACTCAAAGAACTTAAAGTTAATGGTATTTAAGTGATAATTATTAATATCTGATATTGTATTACTGTTATATTGAAATATTTTGTGAAAAATTTTGTTTCAAATCAGATCCGAACGCAAATCTCTTATCAATATTCTTCGACTTAGAGGCCCAAATGGAGCAAAATATCTGCAGAGATCTGGTCAGCGAAGACAACGACAGCTTTACTGAATATTTATCTCAAATCTGTGATATTCTCCAGTATTTGTTACTACCGATTGACTGCTTTAAAAATCGATCTTTTCGTTTGCTATTTAGAGTTCGCATTATTTAACTTTATTTTATGAATTAAACTTAAATATCGATTATTTTTAGGGAATTTTTGTTAAGTCGTGTTTATATCCATTACTGGAAATGCTTTCGGATCCGGATTTTATAAACCAAACGATTGTATGGCTTTACAAATCGCATTTAGTGTCGAGCGAGACATTCATTAGTGTTTTGCGTTCGTGCGATAGACCCGAGGAGTTGGACGCCGTCCGAGAGATTGTTAACCACGAGATAGCTGTCCTTCGATCTAAGGTTTGCTTTTTTAGCCAATTATTAATCGAATTTTTATATAATTATTCGATCAAATCAGGACACAGGAGGAGACGATGACTTTGATATAAAGCAACAGTTGAATAGTCTTCTGTTCGTTAAAGATTTGGTCGAATCACGTCTAAAGGCCATAAATGACGGAAGTTTTGACTCGGATTCCATCGGAATTCCAACCGTGAGATTGATTCAGATTTGTATATTATTCTCGTTTTTAACTATAATTTGTTGTTTTATAATCAAAAGCAAATCGATTGGAATAACACAAAACTGTTTTCATTGCCGTTTGATGTGGTGCTGAAGAACAACATAGGACTCTCTTATTTTATAGAGTTTATGTCGTCAGTGGGCGCCCAGGGGTATATTTATTTCTATCTGAACGTCGAGGGCTTTAAAGTGTCGGCCGAACAGCAGATATCAGAGGCACAGCTGATAAAACTGGGAAAATCTGATTCACATAATTGTGTGGATTTGGAGAGTCTGAAAGAGGCGGCGATTAATATATACGACACATATATGTCGGAAAAGGCGTCGCATAAACTCAAATTAGATGAAATGATTTGTAAGAAAGTCTACTCAAGGATTATGACCGAAAAGTTGTCGGAGAGTTGGTTCGATGCCGCGCACCAGAGGGTCTACGACATTATGATGAATAACGAAAACTTTTTTAGTGCTTTCAAAAAGAGTAATCATTACATAAAACTATTGGCAGAACTCGATCTACTCAATGGAAAGCCGGACGAAGACTGCGATCAATTGAATAAATCTATAGATAATGACAACAATTCGGTTATATTCGACGACTGCGACAGTTTGAACTCATTAGAAGACATTGCCTTCACTTCGGACACTCTATCGATCACTAGTGACGGCTCGGGAACATCAAACTCGAACTCAACGACCTCTGGTTATAGCACTTCCAATAATAATAATTTGTGTCCAAACGAAGAAATGGAAATGAGTGCTGAGATCATCAAAACGGGTGTCGTTCGTGAGTTCGGTAACGCTTATGCGGCGTATGTGATAAGTGTGACCAAAAAGACTAAACCGGGTCTTCCAGAGGAAAAGTGGGTTGTGTTGAGAAGGTATTCAGATTTCCATTCGTTTCATCAAAATGTTATCGAAAAATATCAAAATATGAAAAACCTGACTCTTCCGGGAAAAAGAACTTTTAATAACATGAATAAAGACTTTGTTGAGCAAAGAAAACATTTGTTGAATACATACTTAAATCAATTACTTAAGAGTTATAACTCTCGACCAGACCTTCGAGAACAAGTGCTCAACTTCTTCCGGCCCGGAAACTATGAGAAAGAAAAGTTCCAGTTCTCCCGAACTGTGCAAAACTCTATTTTTAATCCATTGAAATCATCGGTCATTAATGTGGGAAATGCTGTGAAAAGCAGTTCCGGAAACATATTGGACGGCTTGCAACGGCTGAGTCGATTGAGTTCAATCACTTCAAATTCGTCCCAAACTCTACAGACTTCTAAAAGTAGTTTTAAACTGAATTTTCAAACCGAAGCTCAAAATACGCCAGGCCAAAAGACCCAACTAATGACTCCAATTGAAAACTCAAAGGTTTTGGCAAATCTTGACATTGAAAGTGAAGACAATATTCCGCTTCGAATAATGATATTACTAATGGACGAAGTGTTTGATTTGAAGAGTAAAAACTTATGGCTTAGACGAAGAATCGTTACATTTCTCAGACAAATAATTGAGGCGACCTATGGGGACGCCATCAATAAAAAGATTGTCGACTATATTGAAGAGCTTACCAGTGCTGCATCCATTGCCGAATACATCAAATCTTTCAAGTATTCAAACAGTTTATAACTTTTAGTTCAATTCATATTAATTTGTTTATACATTAATACAATTTAGAAACTCATTTTGGCCGAGAGGTCACTTAGCACAACCGCTTCCCCCTCGGAGTCAGAGCACAAAAATGCGGACTCGAGTTGCGGCTAAAATGCTTTTGTTGACTAGTCTTTCGGGTGAGACGACTAATGATTTCTTTAAATTAATTATTGTATTGCATATACTGTTTGCCGGTTGGGATCACTGATCACCTGTTGCCGGCTCAGGTACTTTAAACGGCAGAGTGCCTTGGTTAGTGTCGAGAAAATCAAATTTTATTAATATTGATGAGAAAGAATTAATTAATTTAGATTAGAAAGAATTGTAAGATTGTCTATATCAATCTATACCTAATTAGTCTATAATAGAGTATATTTTAGTTATGCTTCTCAAAGTGAATCCAGTATTAAGAGACAGTATTCAAAGTTTGAGTCAATATATACTAAAAGCAGTTTTTCTCAATAAACAGATGATCTGAAGCGCATAATAGGTAGCGAAACGACTCGGAAAGGCTTAATGTGTGTGTTTGAGATGTTTCAACACGAAAACCTCAATAGAAGACTAGTTTTAGTATTATTCGAGCGCATACTTCAGGAACTGTTTCCGAACAATCATTTCAAACAAATATTTCAAAGACTTCACTCAAAGTCAACGAGGGTTCCAGAGAGTGACAAGAAAGTGCATAACTGGCCGCCATATCTCTACAAGTTCTTAGGCGTTGACAAGTCGTCCTCAAAGTCGCCGACAAAGTCACCGGTCATTCAGAAACGGAAAAAACCGAATCAATAGTAATATTAATACAATTTAATAGTTGACTATTATTTGTAATGTATTACTAATTGAGTGTTTGATAAATGTTTATAAATATTAGCTTATTATTACTACTAGTCTTTAATACAAATCCAAACTATTTCTATTCAATTGTTTTATAGTTTATATTTTGTTGCATTAATTGTTGATTAAATGTTTAATTTTTTTGGGCTTTAAATAAAATTAATTTCATTTACATGTTTAGAGACAATGTAAAGACAGTGAAAATGTTTTGTTAAATATTAGTTCTTTTATTAAAATAGTTACACATTAATTGATTTAATATAAATGTTATAAAAATTGTTTTAATTTAATTATAATTTCAGATTCATAAATTCAATACATTGTAATAATAGATATATTTTGATATAATATAAATGTTTAGGAGATTCTAGTTTTTATAAAATAAATTATGAACTCAATTGTGTTGAAAATAAGGCACAAAAGTCTGTACATAATATCCAACAATCAATTGATATACAGTATATATAAATATAACAGTTATATAGAACCAGAGATTAGTTCAAATACAAGATGTGATGGTTTTGCGTACCATATCTCGGGCGTAAGGGATGTACGAAAGGGAATACCAGGTAAACGCCAGAAACTGAAATATACAGAATATAACCGCCAAAAGAGATTTCTTCCACCAAAGCGCTGACATCAGAGTCAGAGCCATAAACACAAAGACCCCTAAAGTGGCGAACACTCGCGTCTCGTTAAACATCTTTTTGATTTGACGGAACGGTCCCATTAAGAACATTGTGCTAATTGACACCAAAACAATTGTTATTAACTTTTCATATTTTTCAACCAAAAACTCATTAAAACTTAATTGACTTTCGATCAGTCATTTTGTTCTATAATAATAAGTATTTCAATATCTTTGAACATTAAAACAAAAATAATATTACCGACACTTACGTCGCTTACAGTATAATTGCGCCAAATCACTACAATTGTATCTAGATACTATTGCATCCCTTATCAGAAACTCACATACAATTGCATGCAAGTATAAACCAATTAAAAAATGATATATCTTGATAAAATAATGCAATTAAGTCCTTCGTAGGCAAACCCTAAAAACTAGGCATTCATAAGATCAGCCGATCTATAGAGAGGGGATCAAAGAAGGATTTTTAGAACAAAATTTGGCCAAAACCTGGGGAGATGGGGGATCAGGAAAGAGATTTTTCAAAAATATCTAAAAATCACTTAATTTTGTTAACTAAATTTAAACTGGGTTTAGCACTAATTTAGAAAAAACTAAATTTTAAATAAAAATACACAAAGAATTGCTTCGGGTTTGGCAAATTGTAAGGGAGGAAAGTACTTTTTTGTGGACCAAATGTTAAGGGAATATAACACCAATTTTCAAAATTGGGAAAATTTTTGAATGATAATTCTGATTAAAATTTACAACTTGGAATTTTTGTTTTAAGAATTTAACTCAAATTTATTATGTTGATAATTAATTTTATATAGATTATATTTGAAATAATAATTTTTAAAACTATAGATGTTTTACAAAACAAAATATAAATTTTCTCAGTAAAGCATATTTAGTTTTAAAATTAATTATTTTAGATATAAATTATATAAAACTAATTATTAAAATAAAATATAAATTTCAAGAACCGGTAATATATTAGTCTTATACTCTTTGCTTTACTTTCATACGATATAACAACTGTTTAAATTATTTAACTGTTTTGACAAAAGTTTAATCTAAAATATAATGCTATTGTACAGCAATTCAGATCCAGTTCTGTTAACCGGGTCGGTGCTGTCGATAAAATTGGAAAACGAATAAACAGTATTTAACATTGTTTTAGAATATAAGGGACAAAACTGGACCTAGATATAATTGTACCATGATCAGAAACTCAATTATTATAATTACGCGCTTAAGTATCCGGTAAATTAAAAACAATTCAAAACATAATTATCACAAAATTGAAATAATTCATAAATTGAATTAAACTAATGTTAAAATAAAAAATTTACAAAATCCGTCTAAAACGATAGCCTCAAGGTATTCCTCCCCTCCTCTCCCCTCCCCTCCGCCCCTCTTCTCACAATTATTTATATAACTAACAAAAAATTTTATTTAGAAATAGCTATAAATTGTCGAAAACATGAATAGAGCAAGATGCAAACTGCAACTCGACAACCCAGAGCGAGCACCAGCACCAGCACGAGCAGCTCATACCTGGCCATTGACATCAAATTTCCAATTGTGTAAAACATGGCAAACAATACGAGGCCTTTCGGTAACGCTATTAAAGCCGAACCCAATATAGAGAACACAAATCCGAGAACAAAACAGACGGCAAAGCCTTGGATACGAGTCGACCAACTCAGGGATGTCGCAGAACTGATCTGTGGTCACACAAACAATAGACAACAGACACCAGACAACGGATAATCGGTTAGTTATTGAGACACTCAATGCAAGTTTGAGTCAACAGTTGAGCTCAACTATAGTTCAATGGCATACCTGCGCCGCAAAGCCCTGTTCCTCGTCATCGCCACTCACCGACGCTTCGTCTCCACTCAAAGCCCGACGAAGTTTGTCCATTGATTCGGATTTAGGTTTGTTTTGGTTTCAGTTATGTCTAAATTCAGTTTTAATAACTAAATGAAAACATTTGCTTAAATTGTTTTCTAAATAAAAATGTCATAAAATTGATTGAATTGAATAAATGTGCGACAGATGGCAATCAAATTATAATCAATTAATTTTATGCATAAATTACAGTATTCAGTGTTCAGTGTCCAGTGTTCTCACGTTTATTTGGCGACGTTTTCGTCCGATTATTTTAATTAGGATTTAAATTTTTTTTCTCTAAAGTATTGGGTCAATTCTCTAAAAGATCTTGGCAACAAAAATTTTTACTATTTATTAAAATTAGAATCTATAACAAATACTAAATTCAGTCAAACATAAATTAAATTTTTGCAAAATTAGAAAGGTGGAAAAAATTTTGAAATTTTAATTTTCAATAGAAAAGAATAGAATAGAAAATTTACAAAATGTTAAATGTTTTATTGATTTATATAAAGCTAATTAATATAACAAATATTTTATTTTATAGATATTTGAGTATTTAATCCAAAAATCTAGGTTAAAAATTGGGGGAATGAAAGGAAAATGCAGGAGAAAATATTTTGTAAAATTGTAGAAGTGCTACATGCCATCGACCAATCAAAATTGATTTTAGTACAAGGAATTTTTATTTTACTTAAGTTTATTGATGTTTTAATTAAGATTAAGCTTAAATACTGTAAATATCTTAAGTTAGAGCATAATTATTTTATTAATATTTTTTTATGCCAAGTAAAATGTAATAATATATTTTAAAATTAAAATATAATAATAAAAAAATTTTTAATGTTAAATTTTAATGTTTAAAATAAACTCAATTAAATAAAAAATTAAATAGTTTGTATTAAAAGTATTAAAACATTAAATAAAATAAATAAAAATTCAAAAATGTTTTTAATTTTTGTTTAAAATTATACAAAACCAGAGCTAGGGAATTTCGGGAATTTCCGTTTTTAAATAAAATGTCTAATTGTCGGGAATTAAACTTTATTAACTTAATGACATATTTCTGAGTTAAAATAACCTAATTTAATTTTTCGAATTTTCCCGATTTTAGACTTTATTTTAAATAATTCCCGATTTAATATTTTTTAAAAATTTTATTCGATTTAGGCAAAATTTTTGACTAATTAAAATATTATTGACAAAATATTGATCAACCCCGTAATTCCTTTAAAATTTAAAATTAAAAAAAACCATAAATAACGAATAAACCAATATTAATCGTTTTAAATAATTATCTTTAATAAAATGCTAAAGTACTGACAGTGTACTAACAGTAAAACTTAAAATTTGTTAGGATATTGCGTAGGATAAATTAAACTCAGTATTAATAATATAAAATATTACAAATTAAAATTATTTCTGGATACAAAAAGTAAATAAATTTGTTTAAATGCACAAAACAAATTATACGAATAAACTTTTACCAGAGATTGAGAAGGTCGGCCGATTCAGGAGGGGAATCAAGGGTAGATTTTAAAAAATTTGATCAAAAGCTAGGGTAAGGATCTTTCCAAAAAAGTTAAAAACCCATATATTTATGATAAAAATGATAATCTAATTTAATTGGATTTAAAATAAATTTAGTTAATCTAACTAGATTTAAACCAGATTTAGCACTGTTTTAGGAAAAATTTCCTAGTTTTGGTTAAAATAAACTCAAAAAATTTGCCAGTAAAATGTTAAAGGAAAGTTTGTCGCGAACCAAATGCTAGAGGAGGATAAATCCCAATTTTCAAAATCAAAGGCATTTTTGACAAATCTTCCTTATCAATCTCTGACTTTTACAGTCCTTAATATTCAAAAAGAGAGACGAATTTTGCTATTAAATAAAATTTTATGAAAGAATAGCTTGTATATTTTTAATGACTAATTAATACTTTGTTTTGCTATTTAATTTAAAATAAGTGAAAATATTTTATTTTTAAACTTGAATTTATATAAATTTTTTTGACTTAAAACAAAAGTTTAAAATACTAAATAAATTAAATGACTAAGTTTTAAATTAACTAATTAATATTTATT
>JAQFXP010002318.1:0-15566 GCA_034693685.1 Belba bartosi
ACAGAATTAAATTATCTTTATTCATTAAAAAGTTATTCAAAAATTACGAGCGTCAAGATTAATGGTTAGCCTCTTTACGTTTAAAAAATACAATATCTTCTTACAGTTAATGAATTTTACACTCATATTACACAAAAACTAAATGAGATATTTTAATTATTTTTTTACTAACACATACATATATTAAAGCAAAATTAATAATTAAGTAAAATATTTATATAAACAATTGCCCAAATTCTCCATTGTAAAAATATTTTACTTTTTGTTAAATAACTTCTAGCGCCCCAAAAAACCCAATAGTTTTTTTGCCTAAACTCTACTAGTTAAACACAGCTTAAAAATAAACCCTACATTGACTTTAGGTTTTTAGGGCGTCATTATGAAAATCGTGTTTATAGTTTTAAACTATCATTTTCCGTCACAAGAAAATTGTTTATACAAACATTTCATTAAATTATTAATTCTACTTCAATATATGTATGTATTAGTGAAATAATAATTAAAATATCTCATTTAGTTTGTCTGTAATTTAAGTTTGAAGTTTGAAAACAAAATGTAGCATTATTGTTTATAATTAGAAGAATAATTTTTATTTAAACTATTATTGAATAAATCACATATCATTGTAAAAATATCATTATTGAATTCTTTAATTATAAAAAATAAGTTACGACATCCTGTTTACGTTAAAATTAATTTTTTATAATTTAAAAATAAAAATAACTATTTCAATTTTAAAATATATATTCAACACCCGTACAAACAGTATTACTGCTCTTTTTAAACAATTCAAACGCACCGGTCGGTGACAACAGAAGATTCAAACTCAGATTATCCGATATTAGTATAACAGAGGTTGTGGATGTAATAAATGATAAACCCAATACTGACGAACATTTTTTCAAATGAGAATTGTCCAAGTGTATGTTCTTTTGATAAACATATTTGCCCTGTAAGGGTCCGCCGGATACGAAATATAGGCTTTCATAATGAATTGATGCTAAAAGAAATTATGTTTGTAAATTGAGCTAGATAGATTTTTAATTTTTACCTCCAAGTGGATAACCTGCTTGGGCCAATTGTTGTAATGAGTTAACTGCTGTCTGAGTGCCACTGCTTTGTACCAAAGCATTGTAAAAATTTCTTGAATAAGCGGTGCATGTATGATCCGATTGAAAAAGCTCAATTAATGTATAATTGGCCCGATATGTGCCCTCACAGTTATTACCAATGCTGAGTGCAATATAATTTATATTGTTGTTTGCTATTAATTAAAATTTTAAAATTAATATTTAAATATATTTGATAAAGATAAGTTATATTTACATAGAGCAAGCTCTTGAGCGTTTGTGTCAGCTAAATTTAAATAAAATTTTATTTTTTATTTATTTAATAAATTTAATTTATTTAAATTACCGTAACATAAAAAGTAAATAGTTAATAAAAATAAATATAACATTATATTGAATATTTGATTTTATTTTCAATTTAATATTAAACAACAAATTATTTTTAAAATTAAATTTTAATTAAAATTTTGGTTTATATACTAGGCAACATATTAAAAAAATAATTAATTTTAAATGTTTTTTCAACATCTTATAAAAGTATGTTTAATCTATGTTTAATAATTATTTAATTAGTTAAAGACATATAAATCATTTAATAATTGTTAACATATGCTCTTAATAGACATTGCTGCACTGCTGCACTTCTGTATATAATTATAAATCACCACATACAGATTCTACAGATTCATTTCATAATTTATTAATATATAATATCTGAAATTTATATTATTAATTAAAAACAGTTTTATTTATAGTAAAATATCATATAATTCTAATTTTATCATTTATAAAATTATATAATATTTATCAATTAATTATAAAATAATATATAAAATTTATTATTAAAATATTTTTAAAGTTAGCCTGAATCAAGTTTAAATATTAATTATAGATTTATTTATAGTCACGCATTATATAAATATATTTTTATAATTAGATAAAATAATTAGCATTTAATTATAAATATAATATTAATAAATTAATAAAAACACAAATATAAGATATATATAAATAATTTTTTTTAACTTTCTAATTTTAGCTTATTCATTTTTATACATTAAGTTTAAAAATTCAAGGTCAACATTTCTAAAAATAAACATAATTTAAAACTAATTTAATATTAATTTAACATGTGCATTTAAAAAAATATTTTAATATGTTTATAATTTTATTAATTTTATATTTAATTTTAAAATAGACGATGAATAAGTTTACATTTTATAATTAATAAATTTAATGATAATATTTTCAAACAATATATAATTTATTCAATAAGAGATTACATAAAAATTATTCGTCTAATTATAAACAACATTGCAATAGATTGTGTTTTATTTTTAAAATATCCTCTTTAATTTACAAACAAATTAATAGGAAATTTTAATTATTTTTTATTATCGTAATTGTACATTGAAGCAGAATTAATAATTTAATAAACAAACATAAACAATTTTCTTGTGACGGGAAATGATGTTTTAAAAATATAAACATAATTTTTAGATTATTATAAAAGAATAACCAGATATTAAGTGGTGTCTTATTACAATCTGTGTTTATCTAGGACCGTTTTGTTAAATGAAAATTTTGGGTATTCTTTTTATAAAAGTAAAATATTTTAGATTTGACCATTAATCTCTAAAATAATTGTGCTTGTTATAGGATAAATTTAATATTTTAGCCAATTATTAATTCTGTTTTAATATATATATCATATTATATATATAGTAAAAAATTATTAAATTATCTCATTTCGTTTGTTTGCAAATTAATTTTAAACTCATAAAATGTAATTAAAAAAACTGTATTTTTCTAAACGTGCATAAATCTTTAAATAATAAAGTTAGAAAAATATTTTTTGCATATTCTTCTATTAAATTAAAAGAATGATTTATTGAATCAACAATAAATTCAAATAAAACTTAAACATATTTTTTAAATTTAAAAGTTTCTTATAAAGTTAAGTTTTTTATAGTTACTTTTGTGCTAATTAAATATCTAGTTATTAGTTAAGATTAAATTATTAATAATTTTTATTAAATTGAAAAATTAATTTTTACCATTTTAATTATTTTAATTTATTTTAAACAAAATATATATGTTTAAAAAAAATAAATAATTTTTTTTTCAAAAACTATTTTAGATAATTAAATCTTTTTTAATTTATTTATTAATATCAATATATTTTAAATTACATACTTAGCACCCGTGCAAATAGTAGTGCAGCTCTTTTTGAACAATTCATAGGCACCAATCGGTGACAACAGAACATTCAGATCCAGTTTATCCGATATTAGCAAAACAGCGCTTTTGGACGTAACATATGAATAGCCCAATACAAACGAACATCTTTTCGAATATGCTTTGCTCAGACTAATTGACTTTTGATAAACATATTTGCTCTGTAATGGGCCGCCAGTTATTAGATATAAGCCCTCAAATTGATTATATGCTAAAAAATTAATTTTATAAATTGAGCTTGTTTAATATTTAATTCTAACCACCAGCTGGAAACGATAATGCCGGCAAAATTTGCAATGAGTTAACCGTTTTCTGATCGCCATTACATTGAATCAAAGTATAAAAGAAGCTGGTGTAAATATGTTGCATGCTTGTTCCGACTGATATTGCACAATTACTGTATAATTGCCGCATTTTTGCCCTCACATTCATTAAAATTGCTGATTAGTAGGTAATCTTGTTTTTTAGCCGCTATTAGATTTAATTTATAATTTTTATTAATTAGAATCCATTTAAATGCAATATTTTTAATTTACCAGTTGAAGATCCGTTAGCGTTTGAACAAGCTAGTTTTAAATAAAAAATATTTTTTAAATTATTTTTATTTAATTTAAATTAGTTACCATAAAATGATAAACAAATTGCTGCAAATAATATAAACTGCATTTATTTTTTATGCATTCAATATAATTAAACTTTAAAATATATTATATATTATTTTTTAAAAGTTAAAAATTTTATTTTTTAAATGTGGTTTATATACCAGAAAAAATATAAAAATAAAATTTTATTTTTATTAATTTTTTTACAGCTTACAAAAGTTTATTTAACGCAATAACTAATTGAAATATAAAAAAATTAAATAATAAATAAAAATCAGAAATTAAGAAATGGGGGCTAAGCAAAAAATTCCCCCTGATTTTAAAATTTTGTATTTAAAATCCCCCCTTAGCATTTAGTTCGTTGTTAAGTTTTATCTCCAGGTGGATACCCAGATGAGGCCAATTGTCGTACTGAGTTAACCGCTGTCTAACCGCCATTGCTTTGAATTAAAACATTGTAATAATTTCTTGAATAAACCGTGCATGTTTGATCCGATTGATATAGCTCTATTAATCTATAATTGGCCGGATATGTTCCCTTACACTTATTATCAATGCTGAGCGCATTATAATTTTTATTGTTAGTTGCTATTAATTAAATTTTTAATATTAATATTTAAAATAAATTTAATAAGATTAATTGAAGTTTACCAATAACAGGATTTTGAGCGTTTTCACCAGCTAGATTTAATTAAAAATTTATTTTAATTATTTAAATAAAAGATTTATTTTATTTTACCGTAAAATAAATAACAAATAGTATATAAAGCTAAATACAGTAGTACATTTTATAATATATAGTTTTGATTTAAATAAATTTTTCATCGAACAATATTTTTAAAATAAAATTTAATAAAACAAGTTTGTTTTATATACTGAGCCATATATTTTTTTTAAACATTTAATTATATATATTTTTTTTAACAGATTGTTTATCTTATCTTTAATGTTTTATTAATTAGAAAATAGTATATAAATTATATAATTAAGACTAAACTAAGTTTTCTAATAGGCTGTGAAAGACTTTTTTATTTAATTATATTTGTAAATCACCAAGTTTAAAATTGTTAATAAAATATGATTTGTTGTAATTAATATTTGCAAACTATATCATAAACAAAATAAATATTTTTTCTTAAATATGTAACTTATAAAAAATATTTTTAAATTTATTAAATAGTTTATTTTTAATATAAAGTTAATATATAAAGTTAAAATTAATATAAAGTGCTTATTTTAAAGTAAACAACACACTATATATGTGAATACACTTAAGCTAAGTATATTTAAAATACGAAAATTACACTTTTCAACTTAACATAAATGTTATAATTTGGGTAACACAGCTCATCTCAATATTTAACTATATTAAATTTAAAATAACAATTTTGATTATAAAAATAAATTTTAATTTCTATTATTTATAAATTATAATTTTAAAAAATGTACTTAAACATAAAAAATTTATAAAATGATAATGTTCAATTAATTAATTGAAATTAATACATATTATAATAGCAATTGCCAATATATATAAAATATCAGATTAAACAAACAAAAATATAACCTAATATGGCATCTATATATATATATTATAGTTTGCTAGACACCGAAGGCGGCTGGCAATTGTAAGAATTATTTCTATGCATTTTCAGAAAACAAATGTGGCTGGCAATTTTAAAATTTTAAATTATAGTTTGTTGGACGTCCCAAGGCGGCTGGCAATTATAAAAAAAATTTGTAATTTATTAGAAACATTTCTGTTTAATAACATTTAATTATTATTCATATTTAAATTATAAGTTTATATTAATATTAATTTAATTTTCTGTTTTGAGGTTTGGAGTTAAATTATAAAACCTCTGTTCTGATCTAGTAAATTAATTTTTTTTATTGTTTTGAAAATGTATTAAGGTCATACTGTTAAGTATTGTTTCTTAATTAAAATTAAAATTGGAATTATTTTTTAAATTAAAATTAAAATAAATAAAATTTTTAAAAAATAAAATTAGAATATGAATTATTTTTATTAATCTGAGGCGCAGCCAAAGTCATCTCAACAATAATTTAAACTTTATTTACAATTATTTGTATTTCATAGTCAGCGCTCAATTATTAAGGAACTGTATTTGCTTATTAGCAACTCATAGCGCGACTCATATCTTAAACTGTACATGTTTAATTGCTACTATGACTGTCATTGCGCTACTCATATATCTAAACTGTACTTGTTTATTTCGCGCTAATGACTATGTACTGTATATGTACTGTATATGCAGTATATCTCAAATTGTATTCTAATTATACATTCAGTTGTCTATCAAAGCTCAGTCTCTTCAGTTGTCACTCAGTCAGAGCACATCTCAGTTGTCTCTAACTCAGTACACATCTCAGTCGTTTTTAAGCACAGTTAGCGCTCAGCCGCTCATCAATTGTAATGTTTTGCTCAATTTAGTAATTATTAAATATTTAGTTATTTAACTGCTTTTGTGATTCAATTATTGTTTCTTCGCGCGCCTCAACTAATCAGTCCATTATTGATCGCATTCTCGCCGCGCAATCGATGTCAAACTGACTACAAACTAATCACTGGTTTCAGACGCGACACACATTACCGACAACTTATCTCCAGTCGCACTATTCCTTCGCACCGAATATACGACTTGGCCTTACAATCCCAATACAACTCATCTCCAATTGCGCTACAGCTCCGCACAGGACACAAAACTCGGAGCACATCTCTCAACAACTCAACTAAACCCAATACAACTGGTCTCGCAATTACTGGACGTATAGCGCGACTACAACTCGTATTATAACTAAACCTCATTTAAGCGACAACTTATTTGCCACAATCGTATCGCTCGGTTACCGCTAGCGCTATCACCGACAGTTACCGCACAGTCAACGTCTAATCACGCGAAGCCTTTTTAACGCCCGTCACAACTCAAAATTTTAAAATGTTTAAATGATACTTTATTTTTCTAAAATAGCACGTCACGTAATTTTTAAATTTTAATAATTAATAAAATATTTTGCAATCTTCAATTCTAGTTCTAATATAGTTTTTACGCGATTTAATAAAAGTAAATAAACATTTTGACTAATCATAATAAAACGACCTATTCAGTTTATAAATGATTACCTTTCTATCTCTATACTGTTCAAAAATTTGGACATAAACTGATTATTCATATCGATACCAATTTTGCTAACTTAAGACAACGGGTCTCGTAATCACTGGACATACAACGCGCCTACAATCGAATTTACAACTATTTATTATTTGCGCAACAAATAATTCGACTCAATTAAATCGCCCCGACTCCACTCGCGCTTATATTGACAGCAACCGCACGATCGACGTTGACATAACGTGTCGCTTCTCATATTGCCCGTCACATAATATAAATATAATTTATATTAATTACCACAAAATATAAAAGCAAATAATCTCAAGCAATAAAAAACATTCTGATTAAAAATATTATTATTACAATATTTATTAAATTTTTCAAAAAAGTTTTAAAAATTGATTTATTTACCAAGCAAATAATTAAAAAAATTATTAACCTTTTCTGTGTTAAAATGATAATTATTTTGGACGTAATTTATGTATAATTACAACTAAATTAAAATTTTATTTTGCTTATGATTTGAAAGAATGATTATTCGTCTTTCAATATTTGCAATAAATTTATTTAATTATTTATTTTTTATTGAGATATCGGCCTTAGAACTAGTGAGTGTCGAAAAACGCTTTGTACTTTTTGTATAAAAACTTGTATATAATAACTTAATTTTTGCTTTAATTTAGTTATATTTTTGGTTGTTTAACTTTATTTGCAGAGATTTTATTAAATGCACTTTATATTTTTCAAATAAACTTATTTGGGTGATAGTTGGAAGGATTTAAAATTTTTGCAAAAATTTAATTTCAATTTATTAAGTCATTATATACGATTTTTTATGTAAAAAAGTCCAAAGCGTTTTTTGACACTCACTAGTTCTAAGGTCGATATCTCAATAAAAAATAAATAATTAAATAAATTTATTGCAAATATTGAAAGACGAATAATCATTCTTTCAAATCATAAGCAAAATAAAATTTTAATTTAGTTGTAATTATACATAAATTACGTCCAAAATAATTATCATTTTAACACAGAAAAGGTTAATAATTTTTTTAATTATTTGCTTGGTAAATAAATCAATTTTTAAAACTTTTTTGAAAAATTTAATAAATATTGTAATAATAATATTTTTAATCAGAATGTTTTTTATTGCTTGAGATTATTTGCTTTTATATTTTGTGGTAATTAATATAAATTATATTTATATTATGTGACGGGCAATATGAGAAGCGACACGTTATGTCAACGTCGATCGTGCGGTTGCTGTCAATATAAGCGCGAGTGGAGTCGGGGCGATTTAATTGAGTCGAATTATTTGTTGCGCAAATAATAAATAGTTGTAAATTCGATTGTAGGCGCGTTGTATGTCCAGTGATTACGAGACCCGTTGTCTTAAGTTAGCAAAATTGGTATCGATATGAATAATCAGTTTATGTCCAAATTTTTGAACAGTATAGAGATAGAAAGGTAATCATTTATAAACTGAATAGGTCGTTTTATTATGATTAGTCAAAATGTTTATTTACTTTTATTAAATCGCGTAAAAACTATATTAGAACTAGAATTGAAGATTGCAAAATATTTTATTAATTATTAAAATTTAAAAATTACGTGACGTGCTATTTTAGAAAAATAAAGTATCATTTAAACATTTTAAAATTTTGAGTTGTGACGGGCGTTAAAAAGGCTTCGCGTGATTAGACGTTGACTGTGCGGTAACTGTCGGTGATAGCGCTAGCGGTAACCGAGCGATACGATTGTGGCAAATAAGTTGTCGCTTAAATGAGGTTTAGTTATAATACGAGTTGTAGTCGCGCTATACGTCCAGTAATTGCGAGACCAGTTGTATTGGGTTTAGTTGAGTTGTTGAGAGATGTGCTCCGAGTTTTGTGTCCTGTGCGGAGCTGTAGCGCAATTGGAGATGAGTTGTATTGGGATTGTAAGGCCAAGTCGTATATTCGGTGCGAAGGAATAGTGCGACTGGAGATAAGTTGTCGGTAATGTGTGTCGCGTCTGAAACCAGTGATTAGTTTGTAGTCAGTTTGACATCGATTGCGCGGCGAGAATGCGATCAATAATGGACTGATTAGTTGAGGCGCGCGAAGAAACAATAATTGAATCACAAAAGCAGTTAAATAACTAAATATTTAATAATTACTAAATTGAGCAAAACATTACAATTGATGAGCGGCTGAGCGCTAACTGTGCTTAAAAACGACTGAGATGTGTACTGAGTTAGAGACAACTGAGATGTGCTCTGACTGAGTGACAACTGAAGAGACTGAGCTTTGATAGACAACTGAATGTATAATTAGAATACAATTTGAGATATACTGCATATACAGTACATATACAGTACATAGTCATTAGCGCGAAATAAACAAGTACAGTTTAGATATATGAGTAGCGCAATGACAGTCATAGTAGCAATTAAACATGTACAGTTTAAGATATGAGTCGCGCTATGAGTTGCTAATAAGCAAATACAGTTCCTTAATAATTGAGCGCTGACTATGAAATACAAATAATTGTAAATAAAGTTTAAATTATTGTTGAGATGACTTTGGCTGCGCCTCAGATTAATAAAAATAATTCATATTCTAATTTTATTTTTTAAAAATTTTATTTATTTTAATTTTAATTTAAAAAATAATTCCAATTTTAATTTTAATTAAGAAACAATACTTAACAGTATGACCTTAATACATTTTCAAAACAATAAAAAAAATTAATTTACTAGATCAGAACAGAGGTTTTATAATTTAACTCCAAACCTCAAAACAGAAAATTAAATTAATATTAATATAAACTTATAATTTAAATATGAATAATAATTAAATGTTATTAAACAGAAATGTTTCTAATAAATTACAAATTTTTTTTATAATTGCCAGCCGCCTTGGGACGTCCAACAAACTATAATTTAAAATTTTAAAATTGCCAGCCACATTTGTTTTCTGAAAATGCATAGAAATAATTCTTACAATTGCCAGCCGCCTTCGGTGTCTAGCAAACTATAATATATATATATAGATGCCATATTAGGTTATATTTTTGTTTGTTTAATCTGATATTTTATATATATTGGCAATTGCTATTATAATATGTATTAATTTCAATTAATTAATTGAACATTATCATTTTATAAATTTTTTATGTTTAAGTACATTTTTTAAAATTATAATTTATAAATAATAGAAATTAAAATTTATTTTTATAATCAAAATTGTTATTTTAAATTTAATATAGTTAAATATTGAGATGAGCTGTGTTACCCAAATTATAACATTTATGTTAAGTTGAAAAGTGTAATTTTCGTATTTTAAATATACTTAGCTTAAGTGTATTCACATATATAGTGTGTTGTTTACTTTAAAATAAGCACTTTATATTAATTTTAACTTTATATATTAACTTTATATTAAAAATAAACTATTTAATAAATTTAAAAATATTTTTTATAAGTTACATATTTAAGAAAAAATATTTATTTTGTTTATGATATAGTTTGCAAATATTAATTACAACAAATCATATTTTATTAACAATTTTAAACTTGGTGATTTACAAATATAATTAAATAAAAAAGTCTTTCACAGCCTATTAGAAAACTTAGTTTAGTCTTAATTATATAATTTATATACTATTTTCTAATTAATAAAACATTAAAGATAAGATAAACAATCTGTTAAAAAAAATATATATAATTAAATGTTTAAAAAAAATATATGGCTCAGTATATAAAACAAACTTGTTTTATTAAATTTTATTTTAAAAATATTGTTCGATGAAAAATTTATTTAAATCAAAACTATATATTATAAAATGTACTACTGTATTTAGCTTTATATACTATTTGTTATTTATTTTACGGTAAAATAAAATAAATCTTTTATTTAAATAATTAAAATAAATTTTTAATTAAATCTAGCTGGTGAAAACGCTCAAAATCCTGTTATTGGTAAACTTCAATTAATCTTATTAAATTTATTTTAAATATTAATATTAAAAATTTAATTAATAGCAACTAACAATAAAAATTATAATGCGCTCAGCATTGATAATAAGTGTAAGGGAACATATCCGGCCAATTATAGATTAATAGAGCTATATCAATCGGATCAAACATGCACGGTTTATTCAAGAAATTATTACAATGTTTTAATTCAAAGCAATGGCGGTTAGACAGCGGTTAACTCAGTACGACAATTGGCCTCATCTGGGTATCCACCTGGAGATAAAACTTAACAACGAACTAAATGCTAAGGGGGGATTTTAAATACAAAATTTTAAAATCAGGGGGAATTTTTTGCTTAGCCCCCATTTCTTAATTTCTGATTTTTATTTATTATTTAATTTTTTTATATTTCAATTAGTTATTGCGTTAAATAAACTTTTGTAAGCTGTAAAAAAATTAATAAAAATAAAATTTTATTTTTATATTTTTTCTGGTATATAAACCACATTTAAAAAATAAAATTTTTAACTTTTAAAAAATAATATATAATATATTTTAAAGTTTAATTATATTGAATGCATAAAAAATAAATGCAGTTTATATTATTTGCAGCAATTTGTTTATCATTTTATGGTAACTAATTTAAATTAAATAAAAATAATTTAAAAAATATTTTTTATTTAAAACTAGCTTGTTCAAACGCTAACGGATCTTCAACTGGTAAATTAAAAATATTGCATTTAAATGGATTCTAATTAATAAAAATTATAAATTAAATCTAATAGCGGCTAAAAAACAAGATTACCTACTAATCAGCAATTTTAATGAATGTGAGGGCAAAAATGCGGCAATTATACAGTAATTGTGCAATATCAGTCGGAACAAGCATGCAACATATTTACACCAGCTTCTTTTATACTTTGATTCAATGTAATGGCGATCAGAAAACGGTTAACTCATTGCAAATTTTGCCGGCATTATCGTTTCCAGCTGGTGGTTAGAATTAAATATTAAACAAGCTCAATTTATAAAATTAATTTTTTAGCATATAATCAATTTGAGGGCTTATATCTAATAACTGGCGGCCCATTACAGAGCAAATATGTTTATCAAAAGTCAATTAGTCTGAGCAAAGCATATTCGAAAAGATGTTCGTTTGTATTGGGCTATTCATATGTTACGTCCAAAAGCGCTGTTTTGCTAATATCGGATAAACTGGATCTGAATGTTCTGTTGTCACCGATTGGTGCCTATGAATTGTTCAAAAAGAGCTGCACTACTATTTGCACGGGTGCTAAGTATGTAATTTAAAATATATTGATATTAATAAATAAATTAAAAAAGATTTAATTATCTAAAATAGTTTTTGAAAAAAAAATTATTTATTTTTTTTAAACATATATATTTTGTTTAAAATAAATTAAAATAATTAAAATGGTAAAAATTAATTTTTCAATTTAATAAAAATTATTAATAATTTAATCTTAACTAATAACTAGATATTTAATTAGCACAAAAGTAACTATAAAAAACTTAACTTTATAAGAAACTTTTAAATTTAAAAAATATGTTTAAGTTTTATTTGAATTTATTGTTGATTCAATAAATCATTCTTTTAATTTAATAGAAGAATATGCAAAAAATATTTTTCTAACTTTATTATTTAAAGATTTATGCACGTTTAGAAAAATACAGTTTTTTTAATTACATTTTATGAGTTTAAAATTAATTTGCAAACAAACGAAATGAGATAATTTAATAATTTTTTACTATATATATAATATGATATATATATTAAAACAGAATTAATAATTGGCTAAAATATTAAATTTATCCTATAACAAGCACAATTATTTTAGAGATTAATGGTCAAATCTAAAATATTTTACTTTTATAAAAAGAATACCCAAAATTTTCATTTAACAAAACGGTCCTAGATAAACACAGATTGTAATAAGACACCACTTAATATCTGGTTATTCTTTTATAATAATCTAAAAATTATGTTTATATTTTTAAAACATCATTTCCCGTCACAAGAAAATTGTTTATGTTTGTTTATTAAATTATTAATTCTGCTTCAATGTACAATTACGATAATAAAAAATAATTAAAATTTCCTATTAATTTGTTTGTAAATTAAAGAGGATATTTTAAAAATAAAACACAATCTATTGCAATGTTGTTTATAATTAGACGAATAATTTTTATGTAATCTCTTATTGAATAAATTATATATTGTTTGAAAATATTATCATTAAATTTATTAATTATAAAATGTAAACTTATTCATCGTCTATTTTAAAATTAAATATAAAATTAATAAAATTATAAACATATTAAAATATTTTTTTAAATGCACATGTTAAATTAATATTAAATTAGTTTTAAATTATGTTTATTTTTAGAAATGTTGACCTTGAATTTTTAAACTTAATGTATAAAAATGAATAAGCTAAAATTAGAAAGTTAAAAAAAATTATTTATATATATCTTATATTTGTGTTTTTATTAATTTATTAATATTATATTTATAATTAAATGCTAATTATTTTATCTAATTATAAAAATATATTTATATAATGCGTGACTATAAATAAATCTATAATTAATATTTAAACTTGATTCAGGCTAACTTTAAAAATATTTTAATAATAAATTTTATATATTATTTTATAATTAATTGATAAATATTATATAATTTTATAAATGATAAAATTAGAATTATATGATATTTTACTATAAATAAAACTGTTTTTAATTAATAATATAAATTTCAGATATTATATATTAATAAATTATGAAATGAATCTGTAGAATCTGTATGTGGTGATTTATAATTATATACAGAAGTGCAGCAGTGCAGCAATGTCTATTAAGAGCATATGTTAACAATTATTAAATGATTTATATGTCTTTAACTAATTAAATAATTATTAAACATAGATTAAACATACTTTTATAAGATGTTGAAAAAACATTTAAAATTAATTATTTTTTTAATATGTTGCCTAGTATATAAACCAAAATTTTAATTAAAATTTAATTTTAAAAATAATTTGTTGTTTAATATTAAATTGAAAATAAAATCAAATATTCAATATAATGTTATATTTATTTTTATTAACTATTTACTTTTTATGTTACGGTAATTTAAATAAATTAAATTTATTAAATAAATAAAAAATAAAATTTTATTTAAATTTAGCTGACACAAACGCTCAAGAGCTTGCTCTATGTAAATATAACTTATCTTTATCAAATATATTTAAATATTAATTTTAAAATTTTAATTAATAGCAAACAACAATATAAATTATATTGCACTCAGCATTGGTAATAACTGTGAGGGCACATATCGGGCCAATTATACATTAATTGAGCTTTTTCAATCGGATCATACATGCACCGCTTATTCAAGAAATTTTTACAATGCTTTGGTACAAAGCAGTGGCACTCAGACAGCAGTTAACTCATTACAACAATTGGCCCAAGCAGGTTATCCACTTGGAGGTAAAAATTAAAAATCTATCTAGCTCAATTTACAAACATAATTTCTTTTAGCATCAATTCATTATGAAAGCCTATATTTCGTATCCGGCGGACCCTTACAGGGCAAATATGTTTATCAAAAGAACATACACTTGGACAATTCTCATTTGAAAAAATGTTCGTCAGTATTGGGTTTATCATTTATTACATCCACAACCTCTGTTATACTAATATCGGATAATCTGAGTTTGAATCTTCTGTTGTCACCGACCGGTGCGTTTGAATTGTTTAAAAAGAGCAGTAATACTGTTTGTACGGGTGTTGAATATATATTTTAAAATTGAAATAGTTATTTTTATTTTTAAATTATAAAAAATTAATTTTAACGTAAACAGGATGTCGTAACTTATTTTTTATAATTAAAGAATTCAATAATGATATTTTTACAATGATATGTGATTTATTCAATAATAGTTTAAATAAAAATTATTCTTCTAATTATAAACAATAATGCTACATTTTGTTTTCAAACTTCAAACTTAAATTACAGACAAACTAAATGAGATATTTTAATTATTATTTCACTAATACATACATATATTGAAGTAGAATTAATAATTTAATGAAATGTTTGTATAAACAATTTTCTTGTGACGGAAAATGATAGTTTAAAACTATAAACACGATTTTCATAATGACGCCCTAAAAACCTAAAGTCAATGTAGGGTTTATTTTTAAGCTGTGTTTAACTAGTAGAGTTTAGGCAAAAAAACTATTGGGTTTTTTGGGGCGCTAGAAGTTATTTAACAAAAAGTAAAATATTTTTACAATGGAGAATTTGGGCAATTGTTTATATAAATATTTTACTTAATTATTAATTTTGCTTTAATATATGTATGTGTTAGTAAAAAAATAATTAAAATATCTCATTTAGTTTTTGTGTAATATGAGTGTAAAATTCATTAACTGTAAGAAGATATTGTATTTTTTAAACGTAAAGAGGCTAACCATTAATCTTGACGCTCGTAATTTTTGAATAACTTTTTAATGAATAAAGATAATTTAATTCTGT
>JAQFXP010002319.1:0-15558 GCA_034693685.1 Belba bartosi
CAGTTAAATTAAGTAAAATTTCATCACAAATATATAGGTTTTTTGAGCGTTTTTGGAAAAATCCCTACCCTGATCCCTCCTCTAGGTTTTTGGCCAAAATTTTGGGAAAAATCCCCACCCTGATCCCCCCTGGATCGGTCGACCTTCTCAATCCCTGGTATTAATCATAAATACTTTGACTCATAAATATGTTAAGATTTTGATAAGAAGTGAAAATAAAATAATTCAAACATTGAAAATATGAGATAAAATCAGAAATAATAATTAATATAAATAATGATACAATTATAAATTATGTGCTATAATTCTACATTTTTATATTAAATTTCTAATAAATGATTTTCTACATTTTGTCGCCTGTAATAAGAGCTGACCTGTAAGTATTTATTATAATGCAAATAAGAGTTTTTACAGGAATTCATTAATTCTAACACTTGTTATTGATATATAAAACAAAACAAAAAGAAACATATATTTAAAAGTTTAGAAAAATATCATTTTTATTAATTAAAAAAATTGTCAACTAAGTCTTTAACTATTAATAAAATTATAAATAAATTATATTATTTATTAGAGTTAAGCAAACAGAAAGTGTATTCAAATAAGGTCGGCCGATCAAGGAAGAGATTTTTTTAAAACGTTCAAAAAGCATATTTATTATGAAACTTTACTCTATATAAATTAACTGGATTTAAATTAACTTATTATTTTTAAAATAAATTAATCTGAATTTAGTATCAATTTAGGAAGCAATTTTTTAATTATGGCACAAAACCCAAAAAATGTGTAAAAGATATCTTTGCGCAATTAAATGTTAGAAGGTTTTTATAATCAAGGAAATTTTTGGCAGATCTTTCTTTTATAAATTCATGCACTTAACTTTGAAAATTTAGACAAGAAAATACTTAAATATGAAACAGGTAGTTAATAAATTTAAAACTTTTTTATTAAAATTGCAAAATTTGTTTAAAATTAACACCAAATTTAAATCAAAATTTGTTTTAAATGAACTAAATTAAGTTAAATTGCATAATATGATAAGAAATATTTTGCTATTATATTTTCCTATATTTTTCTAATGTTTTAAAATTTGTGTCTGTTTATCTCCATTTTATCTCTACCTCATCTCCACCTAATTTGGCCAATTTAGTTGTACAATATATCTAATACGGTTATTCCGTCCGTTATCTATTCATAGTTTATATGGTCTATCATTGATTGTATATTTAAATTGTGCATAAATTATAAAACAATTTCAAATAGTGCCCAAGCACAAACCAAACTATTTTTAAAAATAAATTTATTCAATCTTTCAATTGTAAAAAATTTAATATTTTATCAGGTGGAGGCAGAGGTTAATTTAATATCCAATTTTTTAGCAATTTTTAAATATGTTTTTTTTATTAAAGTTGAATTTCTAAAAATTGAAAACTATTTCAAAAAAAATAAATAGATAAATTAAAATTAATTTGGGTAGAATTAGTTAATAAAGCTAATTATATGCAATTTATAGTAATTTAACAAAAAATTTTAAAATTACAAATTTTTCTTTAATAAATTTTATTTTTAAAAATTTAAAAAGGCATATATTAAAGCATTTTTAGCTTTAGTCAATAGTTACATATTTTGAACAATTATTCATTTACTAATAATTTTTAAAATTATAGTCAAAACTTATAATATATTTTGCAATAACTAATCTTAAAAATAAAATTTAGTAAAAGAGTTTAGCAAGGATCATTAATTCAAGAGTTTGAGAAAGCGGTCAATAAAAGCCAATATTTTATGAATATTTGAATCATTAAAATATGAGATAAAAAAGTGAAAAATTGCTCTAAAAAAGAAATAATCAATTCAAAGCACTTGTGTTTTCAATACAAATTTCATATTTTTTGATTAATTTCAAAATATTAAGAATAAACTGTTTTATCATATAATAAAACGGTTGAATAGATGTGAGACACTTATAAATATCTGTTTTGAAAATCTATTTTTCGTTTATTATTTAAGAATAATAATAATAAACAGAAGCTATAAATTAAACATGTTGTATATAGAAAAGCAATTGTAATGCAATTTTTACTTTTTTTTATTATTGACAATATCTTTTATTGCAAACCTATTATATTTTGCCATTTTCAAATATTAATATATTGTTTTTATTCTAAAAAAGGATCTATCTCAAAACTGGCTTTGAAAACATAATTAAACTGAACATTTTAGCATTTTAATAATAGTATTTTGCAAACACAAACATATAGAATAAATTAAACTAAAATATTAGCTCCCACTCCTAGCATTTGGCCCATAGCAAAATGTACCCTTTTATTATTTACTTGCCATAAAAGACGTCAATATTTTGGAATTTAGATTATCATTAAAGATTTTTCTTAGATTGGTGCTAAATTTAGTTAAAATCAATTAAAATTAGATTTAACCTGTTTTAAATTCAGTTAAATTTAGTTAAGTTACATGCAAAATTAAATGATATTTAAAACATTTAGAAGTTGTTTGAACCTTTCTATTTATTTAATTAAATTTTTTAAATTTTTCCTAGCATTTGATCGGCAAAAAGTAGAATAGGCAAATTTCTCAGAAATTTCTCCCTATGGGATTCCCATTATATGCTATATGAATGCACAAATAGATATACAATACAATAGCAATATTTTAGCTACAATCAAATTAATAGCAATATTTATATTTACTAGTTGTAAATTATTAAATTATATAAATTATAAACAAGATAATTTTTAAAAATTATAACTTTTTTTACTACTGCCATGACAGGTTTTAAAAATTGTTTTATAGACCGAGTAGACCTCTACCACAAAATACAATAAATAAGCGGCTTAAATGTTAGTAAGGCGTTTAACAATTGTTATTGTTATATTTATAATTTTTAAACACTACACAATCTTTTTATATTTTATTTTTAAATTTTTAATTTTATTTTTATTTTAAAAATTTAAATATATATAAATAATTCCATATTTTTATTAAAACTAAATAAAATTTAAACATTTTATTTTGTGTGGGAATGCAATTCAATCTCAATCTCGAAATTACGGAATTTAATAGTCACAGCATTTGTGTAATTTGACAAAACACAAAACACGTCCAAGTTTAAATGATTTAATTTTTAATAAGCAATGTCTCTAAAAAAAAGTACCCGGGGGCACTTAATTTTGAATGTCTGGTTATTATCAAAAATGCTTATATCAATCAATACTGATAGCAAAAACATGAAGTTTTATATAAAACTCAAATATTATTTTAGTTAATATTTTTCAAAACGCATATAATTTGTAATAAAGTATTTTTGCAATCATAGTATTTAAATAATTAATTTTTTAATCTAAATATTTTGTAGAAATATTTGTGTAAAAAATAGTAAATCAACGCAAATATGAAAAATTAATTATTTAACTAAAACAAAATAAATTTAAATAAATTATTAACACATTATAATTAGAAACAATGTTAAAAAATATATTTTAGATATTGAGAATAACTCAAAACTAACCAATCTAATATATCTGCAAATAAAGTTGCAATTAAATTTATTAAAAAGAAATTAGTTTGAGTAAATTCAATTTACAAATTGCAAAATTAATCAATTTGTTTTACATATATTATTTAATTTAAAAACATGCATTAAAATATTTATATTTTACTGATTAATGGATATTATCAAATTAGTTGATTAACTTATATCAATTGCTAACTGTATTTCCACATTGGCTTTACAATCAACCGTACTATACTGTATAAGCTATGTTTCAATGTTTGTACTCCAGCATAAAAACAATAACTTATAGGTTACTACTGAGTTAGCAATAACTACTGGGTTAGCTCATAACTAGCGTTTTAAGAAATGTAAATTTACGTAAATTGACAGACTCATTTATAAATTACGTAAATTTACATTTAATAAATTAAGAAAAATAAAAATTATGAAACGGGAATTTAAAAAATTTTATTATCAAAACATTCAAAAATTCATTAAAATAATCGAATAGTGAAAGAGTAAAGAAATTAGCTTAAATTAGTCATATTTTAAGTTTAAAAATTAAAAAAAACTAAAGAATATTTTGATTTTAATATTAATAATTCTAGCGATTATAACAGCAATAATGATTTTGCAGGTAATTATTTAATAATCAATTCAATTTTTATTATAATTGATTTTACCTATTACGTAATCTATTTTAAGACAATATTAATAAAATTGATAATTTACGACAAAACGTAAATTTACGTAACTTTACGTAAAATTACGCTGATTTATAATTTACGGTAAATTTAAAACCCTACTCATACCGTAATTTAAAACATAATAATAAAGTTTGACATAATAAATTTATAACTATTTTCTCTTACCATGATTCCCGTTTACTTATTCACGGCTTTAAGAAACTTGATTACTGTTTTTGGAACAATTAAAGCAATTAGAAGCTAACTATATTAGTTTTAGCCGCAATTGGGGGCGTTAGGGGGCTTTTTGGCTGTATTGTTTATATGGGGAGAAAATAAGATTTTGGGTTTTATGGTTAAGTGGCATGATAAAAAACCATTCAAAATAACTAAAAGAAATAACATTATTTTACGACAAAAGAAATAAAAATACTAATTTTTGAGTCAAATGGTAAACAATTTGCATATGATTTATAAAGAAATAATATTTTACAATGCATAAACAATACAGCCAAAAAGCCCCCTAACGCCCCCAATTGCGGCTAAAACTAATACAGTATATATAGTTAGCTTCTAATTGCTTTAATTGTTCCAAAACAGTAATCAAGTTTCTTAAAGCCGTGAACAAGTAAACGGCAATTATATTAATAGTTAGTTTGAAAATTGTAATCCAAAAATAGGTAATAATATACTGTAAAAAATATATTAATATTATTATATTAAAATAAGTAACCTACCTAGCCAAATAGCAACTTGGTGGACAGTAGAGGAGACACAATCGGTGCAATAAGCGGTAACAATGAATGTAATGATGTATGGCATCCAACACAGAATGAAAGCACCAAGGATGACGCCCAACTGCCTTGCTGCCTTCTTCTCCTGCCTCAATCGGGACGATTCTTCGCGCCGGAGGGCGTTCTGGTGGTGAGTGGCGGCCACAGCAGCCGCTGCCGTGCACTGGCATTCGCTGCAGAACTCGTTGGCCGGCAATGCTATCGACGGCCGATTCGCTCGTTTCGAATCACTTCTATTATTCAATTCTAAGCTATTGTCCGATTGTTTCGATGAATGTCTTCTTAATTTCCATCGAATTGTTGTACTATTACTCTCATTCTCTTCGTCAATGTCTTCGTCTTCAGTCCTATTATTTGTTGACTTCCTTTTCGCACTATTTCTGCACTTTTTGTGTTTGTTTTTAGACTTTGTTTTATGTCCGCCGACAACGACTGCAACACTTGAATCACATTTGGTTTCAAACACTTTCACTGCTGACAAAGGATTAGGAATTTCATTGTTTTTATTGCTAACAGAATCTGATTCCGTTTTACTGCTAATTATATTGACAGTCGAACCGCCATTAATGTACTCGACCTCGACTTTGACGCCCCGGTAGTCCTCGAGGGCTAGAATAGGCTTTTCGGGCTTAACACTCATTAGAGTCAACTGCTGGTAGTGTCGAACGGATTGGTCATCACTACTGGTCTTATCACTGGTTACAGCACTCGCGTTACTCAACTGTAACTTCGGGGGACAGTCCGGGTCATCATTCGGGCTCTTCTCGCGATTATCCGAATGCGAGTGTCGGTCGGAATGGGAACTACTCTTCTCGCGATCTAACTCATTGTCAGTTTTGTGTTCATTAGTAATGCAACCAATTCTAGTCATTTGTTTGGTTGTGAATGAGGAACAGGAGGCGCAACCGGCCGACCGAAGGTAATTAGTTTTGTCTAAAAGTTTGCGCTGTTTTCGGAGCGAAGACTTACTTAGATTCCGCGAATGGTCAGCACAGGACACACTCAGACTGCGCCCAATGTCTATCTTTCCCCTCCTTTTGATTTCACAAAAGATTTTATAATATATTACAACCATTAGAATCATAGGTATGAAGAAATTGGCCGCAGATGTGGTTAACTTAAATAGAATCGAATCATTAAATTCGGTTTCGCATACATTGTCCGGATGTTTGCGAACGCCGTTGTTATGCCACGAATGCCAACCTATGCCACGGTTTAGGTTATCATTAATTATTACTAATAGTGTATTTATATATCAAATAATAATTATTTTATAATAAATTATACCCAAAATCATGCATTGGATCAGATATAATGTTTTACGTCAAAAGTAATGATCATTTTGTGTTTGTATACATATCGGACATATATATATTTGGAAAATTTAATTAAGCAAATTTTTAAAAGAATGTGTTGATAAAAAACATGCATGTTTTAGTAATTAAAGACAAACATATTAACAAGTCAAAAGTGTTGATAATTTTTTTTTACTTTTATTCAGGAATCGTGATCTCTTTCGAAAATCGTAATTCAGGAAAAGTTTTCCCCTGATTTTGAAAATTTGAATTAACCCCCCTCCCACCCTAGCATTTGGTTTACGGAGAGGTACTCCCTTAATTTTTTCCAAATTATTTTCGGCCAAAATAAGGAAATTTGCTAAACCCTGTTTAAATCCAGTTAAATTAGACAAAATTTCATCATAAATATATAGGTTTTTTGAGCGTTTTTGAAAAAATTCCTCCCTGATACCCCTCTGGATCGACCGACCTGCTCAATCTCTGCTTACAAGTTAGAAGTCAATGTAATAAAGTAGTTGTTTTGTATTTTTAATAATTCATTTATAACATATGCATAAACAGCAAAAATAATTTTAAGAACAAATTAAATGCTAAACATTATATGAATGAATGCGAGCAATTCGGTTACGTCTCTATTTCATTTTAAATAAAGACCAGGGATCGAGAAGTTCAGCCGATTCAGGGGGGGATCAGGAAAGGGATTTTTTTCCAAAAACGCTCAAAAACCCTATATATTTAGAATAAAATTTTACCTAATTTAACTAGATTTAAACTAAATTTAGTTAATTTAATTGGATTTAACCCGGATTTAGCACCAATTTATAAAAAATTTCCTAATTTTAGCCGAAAAAACCAAAGAACTTGCCGGCAAAAAGTCGAGGTGGGTACCTTTTCGCAGACCAAATGCTAGGGGAATGGGATAAATCCAAAATTTCAAAATCAGGGGGAATTTTTGCCTGACCCCCTCTTCTCAATCCCTGATAAAAACTATCCAAAGTAGAAGTAGAATTTGCCCCTTTTTATATTTTATTTATATCTCTAATGCGTGTACGTAATCTGCGTATGAACTCAATTGGCAGTCTCCTGAAACTTTGGACATGCTAAACACAGATTTTAAGTATGAGTTGTGTATCAGAAATATAGCTTAAGTGAAGGGGTAATATGGATAACATTTCGTTATTGTTATGTTTTACTGCAATACATTGGCATAATATACTGTATATGCATTCAAAAGTATAACATAGATGTAATCGAATTGCTTTAAGTCATTCATTCATATATTCTATTACTAATATATTTTGAGATTGCTTCTTTATTTATTTATTTATAGTGAATGAACATTGATTTCAACTGATGACGCAATAACTGTTTTAAAGTTGAAAATCAAACGATGCTCTCATAACTTCTCATAACCTGTGAATCATATGCTATGGCATAAAAATATTAAACTTTAAAACAGTTAATAAGTAAAATGAATTAAGAGGGAAAGGGGTGGAAATAGTTAAAGCTTTTGTACTAGTTAAATATATTTGTTTAAATAAATTCTTAATTTATATTTTTTTTAAGTTAATAAAAATTTATTTTACAAAAAAAAAGATTAAAATTAACAAATAAATGCTAATAAATAATTTTAAATTATAGACTTTAGATGATTGGAATAGACAGTTAACTAACTTAAATCCAAAAACTTAATAGCATTTCAGGTGTTATTATTATTATATTTAATTTGTTTTATTTTTAGTATAAATTATACCTTCACATATCAAATGTATTATTTTAATCCTTTTGCTATTTGTGAGTAATTTTTTACATATTTTTTAATTTATTTAATAAAAAGATTTGCTAAAAATAGATTATGCTCAATCTTATAAAGACTACTGTAGTTGAAAACATGTTTACTGGTAGTAGAATAATATTAAATTAAAAATACATTAAAGGTTTGTTTGTCTGTTATTCCAATTTTTTTTATACAGTAAACAAATATTTTTAAATTAAAAATTAATAGAATTTATATTATTTGAAATAGCTAAACTAACCAGCAAAATTATATAAAATTAATGTATGTAAAATGCCAATTAAATAATTGATTTCAAAGTCTGTATTATTGAATGGATACAAATCGGAAAACATACCTATAATAGGAATAACCCAAAGAACAGAAATGAGCCAGACGATTCCAATCATACCGAGCGCTCGTTTTTTGGTCCGTTTGCAGAGATATTTGAGCGGTGATCGTATAGACCAGTAACGATCCAAGCTCAAAATAAGTAAATTGAATATCGATGCAGTGCTCGCCGTGTAATCGATTACAAGCCATAGTTGGCACACCATTAGACCTAAAGTCCAATCGCCCAGAAGTACGTAAACAGAACTTATAGGCATTACTATTAAGCCTACCGTCAGGTCTGCTATCGCCAAACTTAGGATAAACATATTGCTCACCTATTCAGTCAAATATACAACAATCAAACCAACAATTTAGTATTAGATAACAGTTTACTTTAATTGTCAAATCAATTATTTTATTAACAATATTCCCTATTATAGACAACACAAATATAATTAACTTTTAATGCAATCATTGCTCAAACTTTAGCTAAACACTGACTAAATAAATGTTTGATTTATAAATATTTTATTATATAATGTACTGTACTTTCAGTTAATATGTTTCTCAATTTTTTATAATAATTATATAGTTTTTCTAAAATTCTTTTAAAAAATAGCCAAGAGGAAATTTAGTTTTTTTCTTTAATTTTCTATTGTTAAATAATTGAGACAATCTATAATAGATTTAAACTTGCTTATTATATATATATTTTTTATATAAAATTGGGCAAAGCTTTGACGCATAAAAACATTTCTATTAATAAAATAGTATTCTTTGACGTTCTTTGCATTCTATTCAACATATTTTTCATTTCTTGTCATTTCTTTATTTGTAAATTTCATATATTTTTTGACATTTTGTTGAAATAAATTGTTTGCTAACAATGCAAATATAAAAAAGACCAGTTTAATCTTAAATAATCAATATAGTTAGTACTAAAAATATTCTCAAATAAACTATTGCTATAATTTTGTTCATTTGATTAATTATTATGTTTTGAGTTTTATTTATTTTTTGGTAAGTTTTACTTAAAGTGACAAAAACAACAAAATAAATCATTAATACAAGTTTGTCAACATTTTTAAAATATCATTTTAATGCTAATATATTTTAAATAAAAAAGTCATTTTAAAAATAACATGCACCATTATTTGCATATTTTGATAATATTGTCATACGCCATTAGATTACTTAAATGCCAAAGTTTAGATTTTAGATTAAAAAGATTAGTTTTAGTTTTAAAGTTAAGTTTAGAATAAAAGGTTAAATAAATGATTAGTTTTTATATGAATCGAAAGATAGATTATTAATGAATAAAACAGAACACAAATTAGAACATAAGTTATAATTAAAGATTAGATAAGAAGAGATAACATCAAGTAAATAAGAAACGAATAGTTAGTTGTGTTTTGAGTTGGTTTAGTGAAGGTGTGTTCCGGAAAGAAGAGAATAATAAATAGATTCAAATATGAAATAAAGAGAACTAACAAATAATTAATTAATTCATTTAATAAATAAATAAATAGTTTTTAAATAAAAGTTGTTTAAAGTTATTGATAAGTGTAAACACAAGTAAGTCTTGAATAGAACTTCAATAAAGAGGAACAGAACCAAAGTCAGGACACACCACATCGCTCTACAACTAACCCGAATCACAGCTCAGTGAATATGTCGGGTCAGAGATAACGGTCGGCTGGAACCACTCTCCTGGCATACCACAATATTATATATTTAAAATTTTGCACTCTGTATATTAAAACTTTTTGCAAAATATTACAATTAAATTAAAATTGTATTTTATTTTATATAATAATTCAAATTTAAAAAATTGTAAATTTTAAACATAACAAATAAAAATCTGATAAAAAAAATTATCATTTTTAAACTATCAGCCAAGAACATAATGCAGTCAAAAATATTACTTATTTATTGTTATTATTATCTATTTATTTCACTTGTTTTCAAATAAAAACAAAAGAAATGTTAGAATGTAAATTTTTACTATTTTACTCAAGGCTAGAAAATTCTATTATTTTCCTAACTAGTAAGTATAATTAGAAACCAAATGGAAATGTCTGATCCTCTTGCTTAATTATACAATAGAGGTAGTAATAAATTGTTGTATAAATAGTCTTTTTCATGTAATTCACATAATTTGGTCATTGTTTGGACATATAATGTGAAATATACACATCATTACATCAAACATCGGTTGTGTGCTCTCGCATTAGATGTAAGTGTGAGTTGAAGTACAAACTATGGCTTTTTATTACACAATTGTGGAAATAGCCAAGTAGCATTACAAACATATTAATCCTTTTTAATTATTAATTACATTGTAAAATAAATCTTGCCAAAAATCAAATATATATTACTTTTTTGTTGATAAAAAAGTACAGCAATAAAATATAAATTACCAATACTGTAGAGTAAATAAAGTTATAAATAAAATAAATTCATAAAAATTTAAAACAAATAATATTTAAATATTTAGCTATATTGTCCAATACTATAAATAAATTATAGTTATTACGCATAAAATCAAAATGTACTTGTTGTAATGCATTAAATTGCTAAACAAATTTTAATAAATAAAAATATATCATATACACTCAAGTCTATAAATTCACACTGTTGGGACCGAATTTTAAGGCATGTAAAATTATAGAATGTAAAATTAGAGAGATATTTTAAAAATAAATAAATTAATCTTTATTTAAATAATTTCAAATAGAAGTTTGTTTTTTACAATTACATTGTTTTTAGTTATAATTAAATTGATTTAACTTAGAGTTTTCATTTGTCTTAAATAATTCTCATTTATAAAAAATATATAAATACAGGGTGTCCACCCTATTTCTCCAATCGTTTTTACTTAATTTTAATTTTAATTTTTTTCATATTAAAATTAATGTTTTAATTACATATAATACTTGAATTAGAAAGATTAATAACTAGTAAGTTTTCTCTCATTATTAATACATTCTTAAACGCAAAATGCAAATTGTATATTTTGCAAAATTATTGAAAAAATAAAACAATTTTTTTTAAAAGCACACAACAAACACGTTTTGTGAAAATATAGAGATTTATATCATATGATTTGTTTTACAATATTAGTGTGAAAGTGAAAATAAAGAGATGTGAAATTAGGCCTATTCTTTAACATTAGTCCCAAAATGGGGCCAGAGATTGGTGTGAAGTTAGGAAAAATGTGAAATTATAGAGACTTGACTGTAGTTATAATTCGGGCGAAAGAAGCTTACCCTGGCAATTTAATGTTTTGGTCAGTTAATCTACTCTTTTTTAATATTTAAACTGATGCAAAGTTTTGAATTTAATTTTTATATCTCAATTTATTACCTTCTATAGTTGTAATTTACAAATAAAATAAAACAAAACAAAATAAATAGTTATATATTTATTTATTTAATATAATTTACATATAAATTACAGAATATATATATTTATTTGTTTGTTATATTTATAGAATAATTTGTAATAGTTTTTAATGATGTTTTTGTATCAACTCATCAATAAAAAATAAAAATTCAATTAAAAAAAGTAAAATTCAATTAAAATTAAAAACATTTTAATTAGTTTGCCAAGATATTAAACTGCTAAAGTAAGTTGTTATGATCCAAACCTTTACTGTATAATAAAATATAAAATAAGAGTTTAATTTTTTAAATGTATAATATACTCATAGAAAGTAGAAACAAGAATTGATCACTTTTTGTCAACCCGACCCGACCCGATATTCTTAAGATGTCAACTCGAACCGAACCGAAATACAAAAATTTCTAACCCGACCCGAAATCCAAACCAAATTGAATAGTAAAACTATCATAATTTTTATTATTTAATTTTATATTTGAAATTTGATTTGTTGTTTATGACTGATATAGAATTATTTAATGTTTTTAAATAACAATTATCATTTTTTTGTCATTTAACAACTTGTAAGTAATAAACCAAATTAGTAATGTCAGTAACTTTTATGTGATTAGATTGGTTTTTATTTACAAATTTATAATATAATATACGGTTGTTATTAGTTTATATTTTATGTTTTTTTATTATACATATTGTGTAATCAGTTTTTATCAAAAATGTTAAAATTATTACTAGGATAGTTTTAGAAAATATAAAACTAATTTAAGTAATTTTGGTTTTGGAAATAATTATGGATAACTTTATATTTTTATAATTAATAACAAATTTTCCAAATTAATTTAAACATTAAAACATTAATTTTGTTTTAATTTGAAGTAAATTGAAATGAATACTAAAAAAAGTTAAAATTTTTTTAATTATATAAAATCTCGGGTTAGCATGAGATAACCCGACCCGACCCGACCCAACCCGACCCAAACCCGATATTTTAAGGCTTAACCCGACCCGACCCGATTCTTGTCTCTAATAGAAAGTTCAATGTAATTTATTTATTGTTTGACTAAAACTAGTATGTTAATTTATTAGTAGCTAGAAAATATAATTCTTTTATCTCAAATACGTTTGAAGCTTATTGGCTCAATTCTAATAAATTTCAATTTTATCTCTTCAACCGCTTCTTTTGTTTTGTTCTACAGCTAAATCATGAACTGTATTGTCTGTATTGTGTTCTTAAAAACATTAATTTTTGATAAAAATGCAAATTATATTTACAGAAACTAGCAAATGTTTCGAATAAAATTATATCTTCATAATTAAACACAAAATTTCGACAATAAATAATAATTATTTAATATATAAAAAATGCTTCGGATGTAATTGCACAAAATTCAAAGACCAATTATATATAAAAAACTATTTAACAATTTTTTTATTTTTAAATGCAATAAATTTCTTAATTACCACTAACTTGTAAGTCTAAAAAGTGATTTTATTTGATTTTAATATTTAACAAATTCTTGAAAATCTTTTATCTAGCATATAATGATCTAATTTTTAATTTTAAACGGGTCAACACACCATTATCATCCATTTGTAATAGTGATAACATTCTTTATCGAAGCTTTTGCATCACTTTCAGCGACACTTTTGTTAATATTTTCCAAAATATTTTGAAACTAATGATATTTTTTAGTGCATTAGGTCTTAAGTTATTTATTTTTTCACTTAGAGCCTAGAATTTCTCAATAGGCCTAACCTGAGGAACAGACGACGGGTTTCGGTCTTTAGATACATAAAAAATGTTTTCAGATTTAATCTATTTTTGTACTTTCTTAATAAGTACAAGAATAATGGCTAATTTGGGCCAAAACAAAATATCGTTAAGTTGTTAAATGATTTGAGTCGTATTTTAAGACATTTTTATAAATTTCCTTTGATTTCATTGTTTCTAATTTTACATTCTGCTCAAACACACATACTTTTACATCCCTGGCCGGCCAAACCAAATAATTTTGTTATTTTTATTTACGTTTATATCTGACATTTATTGGGGATTTTTAACAATAAAGTTGTAATATTTAGTTCTTGAGAATTTAATAAAATCTGTTTTTTTTATTTATTGTTTAAAAAAACTTATTTTAAATTTTATCAGATAAGTTTTTAAATAAAATTATTAATTAAAGTGTTTAAGTATATTTATTTGATTATTTATTTAAACTTGTTTAATTATAAGATTATTATTTGTTTACGATTAGTTTACAAAAGTAAAATAAATTATATTAGTTTAAAATTTAAATATAGTGCATAATTTATTATTAAAATTAACAGGATAGTCTAGAAATTTACTATATATATTAGTACTAATAACTATTTTCAGTTTATTATTATAAAAATAATTTTCGACATATTTATATTTATATTTCATATTGTTTGTAAGAATGAGTTTATTAAATATTTGTTTCACTCATTAAATTATCAATTGTTTTGATTGCAATAACTTATAATTTAATTGAAAGCATAGGAAAGTCGAAGTGACTCACAATTCCCAAACATCAATACTAGCGATGAATAGTATGGAAGTACTCAATACTACCTTAACTACAACTGGAGAGAAGTATAAATATATTGAAAGAAATTGTCCGAATTGTGTTCGGCTAACAAGAAAACTCACTAAACCAGTAAATCAGTGCTCAGTTATGCGTTAAACAACTTTTCAGTAGTGATTCTGTTTCTGATTTAGTCAAAAGCATACTTTCCGTTCAGTTTCCACAAGTTATGCCAACATTTTCTTTATTGCAATTTTCGAATTGAACTTCAAATCGATTTAATATATTATTCTTTTTTTACATTAGAAACCGGCGTCAATGTTAAAACATTCTTGCTCAGATAAAATCGAAATTATTGATAGAAATTATAAACAATGTAAAACATAATTTATATTAATAAATAAAAACAAATACAAACAAGTAAAGTCAACCTAACTTATAAAAAACCCCGCTTATAACAAACAAAGACGCAGAAACCGAAAACTAGTTATGTGTCTTAAATAAGATATTATTCGGTTATATGTTATAAGTATAGAAATACTTTTTTTTATTGCATGTTATAAGTTATAACAAATACGAGATTATAACAAATGATAATCATAGAGCATGCAATAGAAATTGTATTTGTATACTCTATACTGAATATACTGTATGTTTTTATTGGTTTAGCTTGTTTACAAATTACTGTACAATTCAACTATTTCAAGAAATCCATCAGATAAAACAATGCCATGTTTAAAGATTTAGATTTTATTGCCATTAATCTTAATTAAATTAACAAGTTATATTTTATTTAAAAATTTTTAACAAATTATTTATAATAAAATTGACTAAGTATAATTTATAACCAATTATTTAAATATATAATTGTGTTAATTTGCAAAAAAAAATATAAATATTAATGTGTTAATTTCTTTAAATTATTTGACAATAAAACTAACTAGTAAGTATATTATTAATATCTAACTTATACCTGTACTACAATATCTATATCTGAAAATGATGAATTGAATTTATTGATATATGAATTAATGTAATATATATTCATAAAGAGGTGGTGATTAAAATTGTCAAATAATATTAGTATAAATAATAGTTATATACAATCAATTTTATCTAGGTGAGACAAACATCTGAAACTGCAACTATATATTTATTTACCTAGTTTTTTCTGAGAAAGAGAGAGAGAGAGAGAGAGAGAGAGAGAGAGAGTAGGA
>JAQFXP010002320.1:0-15555 GCA_034693685.1 Belba bartosi
TGATTATTTTAAGCATGTCAAAAGAAAAAGCAAACTACAAAGATATAAAAGCTGTGACTAAAAATACAATAAACTAATTAATTGATTAAAGAGCGCATCTTTTCTGTGCTTTCTATTGAGTTTGTTATTAGTGTTAATATATAGTCAAAATGTATTACAGTATACAGTACTGTACTGTATATTAGTTAAAAAGAATGTAACTTTAATAGTAGAGGTGAGGTAGGAGAATAGATATGGGTATGGGTATGAATGTAATGACATACCAGAGCGCGTTTGAGTTGGTGGTGACGCTCTTTATTTCGAAAGGACTTGTTCTTAGAGCTGGAAATCTCCGCTCCATTTGTTTTGCCGGTTCCGGGAGATTGTTGTCGATTAAGGCACAGACGAAGCAGATTAAGCAAACAGTGTATGCCTTCGTTATCGAGAAACTCGTTAATGAATCTATAAATACAACACTAAAAGACATTAATTTTTGTTTTAAAAAAGTTATGTTTGAACGCACGTATCGAACGCCAACTGCAAGTCGTCGACAAGTTTTTTGAGTATTTCAGACAATTTTGGTAATTCTGTATTAAATGTGCGAAACGATGAAAGTCTCTCGTCTTCGCCATAATATTCTGATCTCTCTTTTTCGATATGCAATTGAATATAAAATATGTAATCCAATGCACTGAGGAATGGTTGACGAGGAGTCATCTGAATAATACAATACATACAATACAAAAAACACTTTTATAGAATTTATTGTAAAACATTTTTAAATTTTATTTTAATTTTTATAGTAATTTCTATTTTATTAAAAAATAAAGCTAATAAAATTTAATTTTAAAACATTAAAATTTAAACTAATTTTAAAAAATAACATGCAGCAAATTATGAAATTAATTTTAATTAAATCTAAATTTAATCTTGAAATAAACAAAAATTTTATAAAACATTAATTGCGTGATTTAAAAAAATGTTTTAACATATATTTCATAATTTAAATCGAGTGAATATATAATAAGTAATTCCTAATTCTAAATATCGCACACATTTGAAGAGTAATTTTAACTAGAAACTTAATTTAATCTAACAAAAAAAAGTTGAAATTTAATACGGAAAAATTATTCATTCAAGAAATAAAAATCTAAAATTTTGTTTTATAGAATATATTTGTATTTATTTTATTTTGAAAATTATTATTATTAGTATAAAAAATTAAATCATCTTCAATGAGAACTTGAAAGTACAGGTGCGGTAAGAATTCAATCAACAAATATGTTTGAATCGACTAAAATGCCGGTTTAATGAGTTCATGATTTGGATAATATGGTTGAATTGAAACATTCAAATATTTAATATTTTATTTCACATCGAAATTAATATTCAATGCATTAAATTGTTTCTGATTTCTGATCACAAATTATGATAGAAATGCAAATATTTGACTCAAATGTTAAGTTTAGCGAAATTATTGTTTTATTATACTTTAAAAATTACTAATGAATTTTTAATGAGTCTATTGGATGAACATTGGATTTAGATTTTTTTTAATGCATTTTATATTATGTCTTAAATTTAGAAATAAGGCTATAATTAGTGAAGTGGCTTATGATTATCAATAATGTATTTAATATATTCGTTAATCTATAAATTGAAATGAGTTCTCAGTTCGACCTGATTTCTACTTTTGAATAAATACTAAATCGATACCTAAAGCACTTAAAGGATAGTTTGCTATAAAATCTTAACTAATTTTGCTGAGAAAAGCATTGTTTGGTGAATAAAAGATTTTTTAAAATAAAAACCAAATTTACACTTAACTAGTAAATTGATTTTTTTTATATTAACCAAACATTAAACCGTCATTAAGTGCCAAATTAACGGAGAATCTCCTCAACCACATCTTTAATGCTTTCAAATTTAGTTACAACCTTTTCCCACTAAACTAACTGTCTCAATTCTAGTTTCGAACTGTTTTCTGGAATTTTTCCAAATTTTATTTAATTAGAACACATAAGATCTTTAGAAAATTTTTTTGTTTTGTTTATTTTTAATTTAATTTATTTAAATATTTTATTAATTAACTTCAATCAGGCAGATAAGACAAAATATTTTTTAAAGATAGGGTGTCACTTTATTGATTTATTCTAAAAATTAAGTGACCGTGAAAAGTTTTGAAATATTTCAGACCTTTATTGTGTGTTTTAAAAGTTTTCATGTTTGTAGTTTTATAATTTTAACAATTATTTTTTAATCTAATTTTAAAAAAACTGCAATTTAATGTTAATTTTTAAGCATGGTAAACTAAAGAGGGAGATAGGCAGACCAACAGACTCTTAAACATAAAAATATGAAAAGTTTGAATTCAAACAATATTCTTTCTAAGCCTTTTCTTTATAACTTAAGTCATAAGTTTGTAATAATAACCAGGGTTTGAGAAAATCGGCCGATCCAGGGGGATCAGGGGAGAGATTTTTTTCCCTAAAATTTTGCCCAAAAACCTAGAGGGAAATCAGGGGAGGGATTTTTCCAAAAACGCTCAAAAACCCCATATATTTATGATAAAATTTTACCTAATTTAACTGGATTTAAACCGGATTTAGCACCAATTTAGGGAAAATTTTCTAATTTTAGGCAAAAAACCCCAAAGGCAGCCGACAAAACGTCGAGGGAATACCTTTTCTCGGACCAAGTGCTAGAGGGAGGGGTAAATGCCAATTTTCAAAATCAGGGGGATTTTTGGCTGATAATGCAATTCCTTCACTGATAATAACCCATCTTGGCTAACTTTGTTTTTAAATAAATTTAACTTTCAATTGTATTTTTAAATTAAATATTAAAGAAATAGACAAAAATGATAACATTTAAATTTAAATTTAATAGCGCTTTCATAGCATTAAATTCAAAATTAGAAACAATCAAAAGCTATCGAAAGCCATAACTCAAACTAATCTAAAGTGATTTTATACTAATGATAATCTTATTAAACATTAATCATAAGTATTGAAAATTTATTTTAACTTTAAAAGATTAAATGACGAGATAGTTGTCAAATCGGCAATTTATATAAAAAATATTCCGGTTTTAGTTTATATGTTATGTTAAAATATGCTTAAAATATTTGTTCTATTTCCATTAAAAACAATAAATCATTTATTTTTCTTAATCACTCAATCGATTAATTTTTTTAGAGATTAACAAAAGCTGACATTCATTCAAAAAAATAGCGCAGATTTAGTTAAATTGTTAATTAAATTATAATATTTGTGTTTTATTTTTTAATTAACTCAAAAGTGTTATAAGTTTTTATGTAAAATTTTTAAAATATATAAATTATATTTAAAAATATTCTCACCACAAATGAGTCAACATTCCGGTTCATTTTTGCCAGTTTGTCGTCGTCTTCCGGCAGCATATCATCTATTGTGGGAATAAGTGACAAAATTTTAAAATAAATATTTTAAAGTTTTCTTATTTATATTCGACATTAAATTTATGAAAAAGTTTGTTTAAAATAAGATAAGTTCAAAAGAAATATGAATAAAAAGTACTGTATTAAAGGTTAAAAATTTTCAACAATAAAATAAACAATAATAGCTTTTATTGAATAAAAAATATTGATATAAGAGATGAGAAACTAAATTGAAGGTTCATTTTTGCTCAATTGCTGTAATTAATATGTATTAACTTATAAGAAAAAGAAATAATGGAATAAATGAGTTGAATGCAATATAACTGTATATAGTATACAGTGTATAGACTTCTGTACAGATACTGGCAATAGAATAGAGCCGAGGAATGCGATCCTACGGTAAGTTCGCTTAAATATAAGTTATAATTTGTAATAATGCAGTTGAGGTCAGCGGCACTCCTATAGCTGTTCCAATTCAATCCATTGTCCAAAAAGAAAATATTTTAGTATATAATGGAATTGATGTAAAGGAGTGTACAATATGGGCAACAAAACCCCTAATTATGCATTAGATCTGATAATATTGAGGTTCAATATAAAACCTCCTCCACTATCATTAACTAAACATTTATTAATTCAAATTTACATTTGTTTTCAGATTTTTACTTTAAAAATGATATAATTCAATAGAAATCAGTTTAATAGGAATCTCATGAATAACTTTAAAATGCAGTTTAACCAAAATATAACAATTGTATGAAATCTAAACTAATTATAATTTTGAGAAATAATTTGTTCAATAAATTAAATTGAGATTACAGTTCCGTATCGTAATATCAAAACTCAATACAAATTTGTTTTGATTTTTGTAAAAATTTGAGCGACAGAGTCAAGGAGTGAAGGACTGAAGGGCTGAAGGAGTGTGCGATTGCCAGCGAATTGGGCGATATATTCAAACAAATATAATATTGTCTTTTCAACGCTCTAAGCTTTCATAATATAATATTGAATATCTTATTATTATTATTATTACTGTTTATACAGAACTGCATATACTTTATGATACGATTCGCTTGATTGGACGAGTTTTGATCTCTCTATCGAAAACATTTCTCTCTTTTCAGTCTAATCAAATGTAAATAGAAAAATGTGCCCAAAGACATGTTCAATGCATTTTTTGCTTTCATTTTTTTTGCTAGATATTAATTTCACAAAAATAGTATCAGGATACAATGTTATAAATGTTGAAAACCCAGAATTATTTAACAAAAATAGCAATTATTGTTGAGTTTTTAAACATATCAATAGTTTTCAATCAACTGAATGAATTTGTTGACTAAATTGAAGTTTATTTTTATAATAAGTTTTTTCTATTTAAATGATATGACAAATGTTAGAACTTATCAAAACATGATTTTAAGCAATATTCTAAACATTATATACCGATTACATACGAGTATAGTCTAGAATGTAAGCATTTATTTGAATTAATTTATTTGCACTCAATCGTGAGTTTTGTGCAAAAATAATTAAATTAACTGCTCAATAGTGACCAAATTCACACTAAATTAAAATTTTAATGCATTTTCTGTTTTTGGTTTTTAAAATCTGATATTTTAGATTATGTTATATTTCACTAATGGTTTAGATTTTGCAATAAAGATACAAAAAAATTTTTAAAACATGTAATAATAGAAACATATAATTAGATTTATGAGTAAGAAAATTATTTTTATCTCTATTTTAAAAAATTATAATTTAAAACAAAATAATTATTTAAATTTCTTAAATTAAACTTTTAGATAAAAAAAAAGTTAATTAAAACGACATTCGATAAAGTTTAGAAACGATATCGTTTGACAAAATATTTCTCAAGTTATAACAATTAGTTTAAATTAAAATATATAATATGTATATTAAAAGAATAATTGCACAAAAATACATTTGTAATTAATAGTGTTTATCTAATGCTACAGTATTTTATTCGTTTGATTTTTTTTCAGTAAGAATAAGTAAATTGAAACAAGTTATTCTTTATTTGCAAATTGCTATAAAATATCATTTATTCTAATTATATGCATTAGAATATTAAAAACTTATATAAATTTTTATTTAAAAAAAGGTAATTAAACGGTCAAAACTAAAACTAAAACTAAAATCAAAACAGTTTTCAAGCTAGCACAAAGTATAATATAAATTGGCAGTTTGTTTAAATAGAAATGTGTGGACGCTATCATCATTTTAATATTATTTGTTTTCAATACAAGTTTTATAAATTATGTTATTATGAAAACAGAAAAAAGCTAAAATATATAATTAGTTATTGAGTGAGAAATATAAGTATGAGGTAATGTACGAGCATTTGTGCCAAATAGTATTTGGATTGCAAACAAATTAAATTTAAATTTTCAGTTTTTCAGCTCTTTTTCATGAATTTCGAAAAAATAATTTTAACAACAATAACAAAAACTACAATAACCACAATAATATATGTGTGAGTTAAGTTATAATTACATTAAAATTAGATAAATAACTGCTTGAAACGTGTTTTCAAGTTTGATTGTTACAAATAAATGTTTTTATAAAGAACTAACGAGTAAGTTGACATTTGTTTAGTGTAACTTTATTTTGAATCAATTCTTATGCAAATGAATGCACAGTTTATACGATTGGTTAGAAAGAGTGACCCTTTCATGCATCAGACAATTGCCTGCGAACCCAATTAGCGCCGACATAATCAACAGACACTCAACGGCTCACGAGTTGATCACATAATTTGCTGCAAAACTATTTATTTGCATTTCTAGTTGGGCTTAATTTCGAATACATATTCCATTCAATAATTAAAAAAAATTAATTTATGTGAAAGAAAAGACCTCTTTATTGAAACAAAAAGGTTTTGAGTTTTGAAAACTTTAAGGCTATACAAGTTTTATATTAGAATTCAGTTATTTCATGCATTTCGGCCATAAAATAAAATTTAATCAATTATTAATATCTGTTTAATGTTAATTAACAACTTTTTTAATTAAAAGTATACGCTACAAAGTTAAAATCAAAAATTTAAATATATTTACTTTAACTTAAAACTGATATCTTTTTAAAAATTAATAATTGAAGATATTTTAAAATAAATTTAAAATTATTTAATTAGAAAAACAGTGGAAAAAATGATTAGATTAATTAAATTTACAGTAGATCTTAATCACGAATGTCTAGTTAGCATTGATTTAATTAAAATATAAAAAGAATTTCAATTATTTATATTATTTTAAAGTTTAAATAATTTAAAGTTCAAAAGAGAAAAGAAAACTTAAAATTTATTTACCTATAAATCCAAAGTTTTCATCATTGGATCACTTTCTCACATAAATTATTTGAGAATTTAAGAAATGATTGTAATTCGAGTACAAATCGCAATATTAATGATTAGAAAAAGTTTAGTTTTTGCAAACACTGTTGCGAATATAAAAACTGCAAAAACACTAAAAGTAAAGTTGAATACAGTATGGATTGGATTGTTGTGTTTCGCTTACATTAAACTTAAAACTCGTTCCTTCGGAGTCTTGACTCGAATTAGTAGTAGTTTTGAGACCTCAAGCAGTTTTGAATGTTATAGTTCGGTTCACTACGAGTAAGCCCAGGTAGGCCCAGTGCCAAGCCAACCGTGCAAAGTAGATCCATCAGCCCTTTTCAATTTAAGAAATACAAGTATTGCAAAAATTCGAACTATATTTTGTCATTTTATGACTAAAAAACTTGTCGTCTAATTATGGCCTGAAAGTCGGTTTTCCATCATTTGGTTTGCGATGACTATCACTGGTTTAGAACAACATTTAAATTATAATTGATTTGAAATAACTGAAGAATTTGTCGGAACTCGAATCGAATCGCCTTTTAATAAATTTGTTGATTCAATAATTTGATAGAACTGATGATAACGTCTTTTAAGCTCATTATTAATTATTTTCAAAAGTATTATATACTGTATATCATATTTGAGTTTTTAATCAAATTTGAAAAAAAATCGTTACATATGATTATTTCCATAATGACATAAATGTGCTTGGGGCATTTGTCCTCTTAAGCATTATTACTTGATTTAGATTTTGTTTTCTAAATTGCATTTTTGCTTCATTTATCACAAATAGGTTTATTTGAATTGAGGCAAACGATAGATAAGAGAATATAAATTGCGGAAAATAGCTCTAAGGAAACCCTTTTCTTTTTTTAATAACAATACAACTACTCTTCACAACATAACTACTTTTACGAAATTATATTCAAATTAATTTTCTTAACTATTCCATTACTTAATAAATAACAAAATTTTTATTAAATTCCAAATTGTTCTTTATTTAACAATAATTTGTGCTTTTTATTTTTATAAAATCTATTCATGCAAATTCTTTCTTCTTCTTTTCTATTTAGTTAATAACAGTGATTATAAGGTCGGCCGATCCAAGGGGAGAGATATTTTTTTTTAAATTAGTCAAAAACCTAGGGGATATCAGGGGAAGGATTTTTTAAATGCTCAAAAATCCAAATATTTATAATAAAAATTTTACCCGATTTAAACCGGATTTAAGCGAGATTTAGTTAATTTAACTAAATTTAAATTAAATCTAGCACAAATTTACAGAAAATTTTATAATTTTGGCAAAAAAGCTAACTTTTCGCAGACCAAATGCTAGGTGGAAGGGAGAGAATGTCAGTTTTTAAAATCAGTGGAAATTTTGTCTGATATTATGAAACTCTGGTTAATATTAAAAAATTGTAATATTTTAAAAGAAATATTTTAGTTAAAAAAGATCACATTTTTCTTTAAAGATAAAAGCTCTAGCTCTAAATAAAGCTTTAAATAAACTTGACGCTTACTTTTGTAGCTTTTATAATAAAATTAGTTAAATTGTCTTATTAAAAAATTGAAATTAAAAGCAATATTTAAACAAGAATAGCTTAAATAAACCTGTTTAATATTAATACTGACATAATATTTTACAACACTTTAAATTTAACTTTTAAAGTTTTACTAATAGCCTGTTTTGGTTTATATAAAATTGAGTGAAATCCAATAATATCGTACATACATAGTGGACGGCATTAATAGCAAACCCATTTTAAGCAGATGAATTTTGAGCAAGAATTTTAAGAACATAAGGTATAAATTTTTCGTAAACGTTTATATTCTGTTGAGTTATTAGTTATAATTATAATTCTTTTAAACTAGTAAAAATTTATTTCACAAAAAAGAGAATAAAAATTAACAAAAAATTGTTAGTGAATAATTAAAATCTGACTGGTTTGAACAGACAGATAACTTAATCCTAAACTCAGCATTTCATGTGCTTCAAAGTATAATATTTTTAGTTAATTTTAGATTACTTTTAATCAGAGATTGAGAAGAGAAGCGTATCCGGAAAAATCCCCACGATCTTGAAAATTGGCATTTATCCACCTAGTATTTAATTTGCGAAAAGGTACCACCTAGCATTTTTGCCGGCCACCAAAGGCAAATTTGTCGGATATTTTGACCAAAATTGAAAAACTTTTCCTAAATTATTGCTAAATCCGGTTTAAGTCCAGTTAAAATTTAATCCAATTTAGTTTAAATTCACTTAGGTAAAATTGAATCATAAATATATGTTTTTTTAGTATTTAAAAAAATCCTTCCCCTGATACATCCCCTCATCCCCTGCGGTTTTTTCTCCATCTCAAAATATAAATATTACTATATTTGAAATTAAATTTTTTAATTTTACACTCAACATTAATTTTTTGACTTAACTATATTCGACATTAATATTTTCGATTTTACTATGTTCAACATAAGTTTTAAAATTTCAATAAATTTAAGCCTTAAAAACACTATATTCACTACTTACTTCTTTATAAAAAAAACTCCAAAGTTCAGAATCAAGTTATAACTTATAACAATATTAAATATGATAATGTTAAATATGTTGTTTTAAAGTTATTTTTGTAAAACACATGCTTTGTCACTATATGCCGCAACATAGTAAGCATTAGAAAAGGCATTGAAACGCCAGTCCAACTTATATGTAAATACAGTATAATAATTTTTAATTTTTAAAACTACTGTATATAAATTACAAATATATTTACAATTTTATTCTTATATTATTAATAAAAGAAAACATTATTGCAGTCAAGACGTTTATAACGAACAACCTGATTTTACAATCCGTTCGTTATAACTTAGAAGCGGCGTTTGTAAAGGATTGAGCCGAGCCCGAGCATATTTCTGAAAATACTCTAGATTTTGAATATATAGACATATGTTAAACAAGTAGATAAAAGTTTAATAAGTAATTTGTAACAAATTCAATACAAAAAATATGAGTTTAAACATTAAATAAAATTTAAAACTTTTATCATATAATATATAAAATAGGGTTCAATAAAAAGTTATTATTTTAATTAATAATATTTGAGTAATGATTTTAATAATTTTAGTGAAATTTCGGCTAAAATCCCCATCCTTTACAAACGCCGCTTTTTAGTTATAACTTATAATATTGTAAAAAAATTATAAATTTAGCTTTACTCAAATTACTGTAAATGTGAGTTATATACAATGTAGAAACATTTCGTGTTGAGTATATGTAGAAGTGACAGAGTAAATCAAGCTTGGCATATCTGCTCCTTTGAGAAATAATTTTGAAGTAAATTTATATCCATATATTGTTATGTTAGCGATTAAGTTAATAATTTATATTTTTTATCAATTAATAAGACACATTACTTATATTTCGTTTTCGTTACTAAAAATATTTTTTAACTCTAATTTAACGCAGAATCTTGAAACACTGATAAGTTAAAAAAAAAGACTAAGACATAAATGTTAAAAAAATATTTGACATTTGGTTTCTTCAAAACATTCATGTATTGAATTCTTATAAGTAATTTATACAAGTTATTACTGCAGATGGAATACAAATGTAATAAATATGCGAACATTATGCCAACAATAGTAAATGACATAAACTTATTTTTTATTGCCACAAATAAACTATAATAGTCAGCCAGATTATATTAATACAAAAAATGCTTTTATTTTATTTTATTTTCTAATTAATTCAAATAATAACATATAATTAATTAAATGTAAATATTAAAAACTGTATTAAAACAATATTTTTTTCTATTTATTATCAAGCATAAATTAGCATGTTATAACTTATGAGCTACTATTGATTTAATTGTGTTCGAGAAAAGTAGCGCAAACACAGTATTGAATAGTACTGTATATATGAATATGTATTCACATTAAATCCAATTGAGTTTTATGCTTAGATTTTGATTCCCTTTGTTGTCGATTACTCTTTCAATATGACTAACAGATAGAAGAGTAGAAGACATTAAAGTAAACCAAAAATAGTAGAAAAGAATAAAATATTATTGTTAAATCTACTGTTTATCAAACTTTGTGGTTATACAGCAACTTATAGAAAAATTTTAACAATTAGAGAATTTAAACAAAAATCGGGTCATTTAAACCATAGACACACATATATACCAATGCACTTCTCCGTACATCTAATCTATTAATCCATTTGTCTTACAATATCTGGACTCTGCTGTAAATGAGTTTAAAAATAAGAAAATATAATGACATTTATCCTGCAATTAAATCTGAATGCATTTCTGTACAAAATGTTTTGATAAGAATTTATTTTTATAATTAAATTAAAGAACAAATCAATAGACGTTTTTAACTTTGACTGCATTCCTAATTCCTTCCTAAAGTCTGACTTTAGATTTTTCTAAAGGCTATGAATACAAAATTAATTAAATTCCAACAAAATATGTTTACTAATACAAAAAATTGTTTTACACTTTATAAAAAACTGCAACTAAATTCACTTATGAAAAACTTAATAGCAAAAATATTACATAAATTCTTTTAACATTTTCACCAAAATTATACAACATTTGTGTGATTTTTACTGATTTTGTGAGTAAACAGAATATAAGTTAATATATTCTATTCTAATGAAGAGTTGAGAAAACTCGAGGGAAAAACAAATTTATTTCAACCAATATATTCATTCCCATTGAATACAGTCGTAAAGCAGAACTTAATTATTCGTTTATTTTTGTTAACATATTAAACAATCAATATTTTCTTGAAATTCCAAATAAATTTTTATTATAATAAACTATTTCTAAGGTTTTATTAAAATATTAAAAATATCTTAATAACTTAACCATGCAAAAGTAACACAATAAAATTATTCTTGAAAAGATCTAAATAAATATTTAACTTAACTAAACAAGAAAAATGAGCGAAAATTATGTTCAAACACAACAAATTTTTACGCATTAAAATAAAGTGTTTTAATTTTGCTTAATTTATGTATACTTTGTACTGTAGTGCTTGAATATTAACCAAAGTTTCAGATGGAGAATCAGCTAAAATACCCCCGATTTTAAAAATTAACATTTATTAACCGAGCATTTTGTTTGTGAAAGATATTTTTCACTCTGTCTTATTTATAATTTGAATAATATATATTTTTATCTATTCAAAAAATGGACGAGCTAGTAAAAGTATTTCATTTGTCTATGCTTTTGAAAATTAAACTTGCAAGTAAGATAACTTTATTTTAGCCAACCTTTTTGGCCAAAATAACAAATTAAATTATTTATACCAGATTATTTTAATATAGATTTAAATTTACGATTAATAGAAACAATCTGAATTAATCTAAACAACTGTACAGACTATACAGTAACAGTGCTCACACTTATTAGCAATCTAAATGTCAGCTTCAGTACAAAGCTCGCATTGAAGGAGCCGTAGGAGGGAGTGATCAGCGCTTTTGGATCGGATGTAAACATTGCTAACAAAGAGTATAGAAAGAGAGAGAGAGTAAAAAGAGCGAAGAGAGCGTAGAGAGAGGGAGAGAGAGGGGGAGGGGGAGAGGAAAGCGAGGGAAGAGAGCAGTTAGTGTTTACTTGTAATGAATGGTTAGTTATGAGAAAAATAATTGTTTTTGCGTTAAAATAATGATATTATATAATAATGAATAAAAATGTGGAAAACTGTCCACAACTGAGGCGTTTGGTTGGCGTCAAAGACTTCAATCAATTGATTTGTTGTCATCTCTGCAAAGGCTATCTGATCGACGCCACGACTCTTATTGAATGTCTTCACTCTTGTATGTCGTATGACCTAACGATCACTTTATATATCAATCTATATATCTATGCTATATATCTATACATTAATAGCTATAATAATGTCTAACTCTAATACAATTAATGTCTAATTTATTATAACATTTAATAGTCTGTAAGACATGTATAATAAGCCATTTGGAGTCAAATAGCCCAAAGTCTCGGTTCTGTCCGCGTTGTGACAATCAGATACACAAAACCAAACCAAAGCTCAACATTAGAAGTGATCCAACATTTCAGGACATTGTCTATAAATTGGTTCCGGGCCTCTATAAAAGTGCCAAGATACAATCTATTTAATAATGTATATAATTATTGACTTTTATTTTTATTTCAGATGAAATGAATAGAAGAAAAGAGTTTTATTCGAAAGAACCCGAAAGTGGTATTACATTAACATTAACCCAAATATTCCAATTAATGAGTCTAAAGCCTAACTCTAACCCAAACCCAAACCTAAACCCAAACAGCTATAGGTCTATCGAACGAAGAAAAGGGTGAAATGTCTGGCGAACGGCTCATCTTCACTCCTGAAGACCGTATTTGTCTGTCAATCGAATACTTTCCTCAGGAGATATCCTATGCATTACTGCCGTTCTCTAAGAACTTGAGTAACGGCGCTCTTAATTGCGTCGAGACTTCGACCATCACTAACGGGATTAGCACTAGGAATGACAGTCAGCGCCGGTATCTCCGATGTGAGGGCGGTATGAGAGTAGTGCACCTGAAGAAGTGGCTCAAACTGAAGTACGACGTCAGGGATCACAACGACGTCGAAGTGCTCTACAAACACGACCCTCTCCTCGACGACTACACTATGATGGACTTGGCCTACATTTACTCCTGGCGACGGGTATGGATGCTCTCTCTCCTCTCTCTCTCTAACACCTCTTTAATTATGAGTTTCGAGTTTTAATACAAATGCTTTAAAAGTATTTTTTTATGAAATAATTGTCTTATAGTTGAAGTATTTGATGCCTGAAATCGTTGACATTTTTCACTATTATTTATAAATCTATTTAAATAATGAATTATTTGAAAAAAGTTTATTTGTCTTCAAAATAATTGTTTTGTTTTGTATTGAATTTCAAACTAGTTTTAGAGTTATTTAACTGAATATTGATTTTAGATTATATTTTGTTTTTATATTGAGTTTGATATCAGAAAATAATTGCTTTTATTTAAAAAAACATTTCGAATGAATGTTTATATGAATGAAGATTTAATCTAGTTTATTTAATTAATTAAATGGATAGAACGGTCCGCTCTGTCTGTACTACAAGATAATAGAACCCCAGAAGTGCAACAACGAAGACATCCGATTATTTAAAGCACCGGCAGTTGTGGCCAAACGTCGACAAACTGTCAAACATCGACACAAACAGCAGAAAAAACGCAAATTTATTGACGAATCGAATCTGATTACAACAAATCCAGTCAACGAACCGTTACCTCCAGTAGATACTGCACTCAACACTATCGGCGCTAATCTCGAACTCATGACTAATGCCGTTAACAACGCTCTGAATGCAAATAATTTGAAGAAAAGAGTAAATCATAAGAAAAAGGCGAAGAATAGCGTCAATAAAACTAAGAGTCAATTAACTAACTCTGTTCCTAAACCCACTAATAATAATAATTTAAACAATTCGGTTGATCTCATGCCGACCCAAACTACTGGTGCGAAGAGTTCGCAAAAATTGGCCGCAAATACCAATTCAGTTGAAATGAATGGATTGAAAAAGAAGTCTAATATTGATAACACTTTTAATAATAGTATTAATAATGGAATCAAAAAGAGTGTCAATAACTTGAATACTAATAAACAAATAATTGATTCGAAAATTGAAAATTCCGTCGAAACTAATGGTGATTCCAAACTGAAATTGCATTTAAATTCAAGTCAAACAACAAAATTAAACTCAAATATTAATCAAAACAACAATAAATTAGTTGATTATAACAAGAATAAGATGACTGTTGTCTCGAATGTCTTGAATGCATTGAACCTAATGCACAAATCAGTCCAAAAACCTAATAAGAGTCAACCGAAAAGTCCAGTAATATCGCCATTCATGTCATGCAATGCCGTGTCATCTCCAATGCCGTCGCAATTCGATATCTTCCAGTTCACCAACTCGTCTCCGCCCCCTCTGTCCCCCTATGGCCTGAGTTCGTCCAAACAAATGCCAAAAACAACTCTCAGTTCAGACAATACTAAAAGTGATAATAATTGTAATGATATTGAAGTCGCTCTCAATTTGAGTACTTCTAAAGACAAAACTACTTAATAATGGTTTATATTTTTAAATTCTATTTATATGAAATTCTATTTTTCCAATTATTAAGTAATTAATTGTTCTTTGAATATCTGCTCAACTTTTTAAGTAACCCTTTCTTTGCATATATTGACAAATAATAGTCATTTTATGCATTAATTTATATAAAAATCATAACATTTTTGCACTTTTTTTATATACAAATTATTATTTAAATGATCTTTTCACTCAATTTATATATTTTTCAATTTGTTCTTTACTTTAATTTGAATTGATTACGTAATTTGTTAATCGATTGAACGGATATTTTTATGAGTTTATAATTTTAACTTCGATTATATATTTATTTTAATTGAATTTAATTCCAATCATTTCAGAACTCATTTATATATACAGTATATCAGATATATTGCTATTATATGGAAAGAAATTTGTTTCACTTCAGTTATACTTTATTTTTATATTTAAAAAACATGTATTTCATTGAAAATTAAGAAAAAAGAATAAATATTTTTGAAAACAATATTCTTTAAAAATTGAATATTAATTTATGACTCAACTGATCACAAACTTACAAACACTTGAGTGCTATCATAATCAGAAACTTTGGTTTTCGATGCAAATTAGAAAATAAAAAATTTTAAGTATCTTAACTCAAATTGATTAATATGTTAT
>JAQFXP010002321.1:0-15552 GCA_034693685.1 Belba bartosi
TCTGTTCTTATCTAGTTAATAAAATTTGCCAACCGTCTCTCGAAAATGTATTAAGATCATACTGTTCAGTCTTGTTTAAACATAATTTTTTTTGTGTTACTTACCAGACAAATATTTCTGAAAAAATTAATGTTTTAATTGTAAAAAATAAAAGTTTTCAGAATGTATTAATATATTTTGTGGGCACATTTTATAGGCATCAATATATCTTTTAAATAAAACAATTTTCACTTTTTACTGTAAAGACTTAAATAAAACAATATTCAATTTTATAGATTAAATAATTAAAAATTTTGTTTAAAAAATGTATGAGTTAAATTAAATATCAAAAAATTGCAAAGCAGATTGAACAAATATTAAAATATTAGTGTTATTTGGCAAACAACAAAATGTATTACTAGTTTATTATTTCATATTAAAATCTTTAATGAATAGTTACTGTACAATAAAAACAAATTAATATTTGTATTAATATAAAATAATTCAATTATTAAACACAAAAATTATCAAAAATTTTAAAATATTAATATTTAACTAATAATAAATTTTAAAAATAAATTTTAACTTTTTTTTAATAAATAAATTTATATTTTTTGTCAAGTTTAACATATTAAAAATATTATTTATTTAACTGTGCAGAAGTAATCTATTTACTGTATAATTACAAATAAACTTGCAAGTTGAACAGCTATTACAAGATTAAATTAATTCGGGTAAACAAAATTAATATTACCAAATTTATTTCTATAATCAATATTCTATAAATGAGATTTAAAATCAGCACTCTAATATATTTTTAATTTTTTAAATTACTTATTATTTTTACTTAATCGTGTACCGGTAAATTTTCTAAAATTAAGTTATTTTAACCTAAAATTTTAAAATTAATTAAAATAAACTATAACATTTTGATCTATTTAGCAATTGCTTGATTAAATTAAAAAATGATGAACAAAAAACTTTTATTTTACTTTAACCTCTTAAGTTTTTAAAAACCAAAATAATATTCTGTTTACCCTGTTTGACCCAAGTTTTATTTTGTCTAAAGTTACTCCGAACTTGAATCCTAAGTAAAACTTTTAACAACAATAATTTATCAACTATTATAAAAGTAATTTAATAAAACGTAATCATTGGAATAAATCTTTTTCTGTTTTAGTGATTTTATTTTTACATTTCAAGAATTCCCCGAATCCTTACGTTTCTCCGGTATATATTAATAATTATAATATACAACAACAATAATTGTTAATAAAGATTTGTTTTTTAATCTATAGAGATAATATGTTTTTTAATTTGAAAATTTAAATTACTGTGAGTAATGTATGATAAGTAATAGTAAAAAACTTATCATTGTAATAGTTTATTGGCATGTCATTGGCAAATAGAAATTATTTTAATTGATTAACTCCGATTCGTACCTAAGTGTGGTGACGGTTCTGTCAAAATAAATATAAATAAACAACAAATATAGTAAACAAATAACGAGAAAATTCTAACTTTCTAATTTTCTGTAAAAATTATTCCCGAGTGGCCATAAATTACAAAAATACAATAACAAAGTAATTTGCTTTTAAATAAATTGCATTGTATCAGTTTGTAAACTTAAAAATAAATTTTTTCTTTACTTTTTTATAATTATTTTGTTAAAACCATCACACACACTTACGTACGAATTAGAGTTTATTTTTCTACCCTAGCTTACACAAAAAAAACTACACTATGTTAAAAAAAACTACAGAAGAGTTAAATACTAAAAAATTTTCGCATCTTTTGTACTTAGAAGATATTTAAACATTTTTATTTTAAATATTGATAAAAGTTTATCATAAGTTTAATTACAGGTAATTGATCTACTATTGAATTTATCAATAATAATTATTTAAATGCAAATTTAATATAGCCAAATATATTTTTTTTAGCTTAGTTTATTAATATATTTTGCCTAGTTTATTGATAAAGAATAATTCATTTTGTCTGATTCTTATTATTTATACTTATGTAATTAGAACTAATGTTGTAAAATCAAGTTAAAATTTGTGCTTTATAAAAATATATCCTTTTTATCACCCTCCCTCTCCATCCCTGCTCTCTCCCCCACCTGAATGACTCTAATTGTTTCTACAATTCTCTAATCTGATTGTTTATATTTTTTAATCATTTATTTAATGTTTAAAATTCTAATCACAAAAGCCTTCAATCGATTAAATTTTATAAAATTTCTTACATTTTTTTCTAATTTTAATCTAATTTCTTTTCCAAACAAAAAATATTATGTATATAGTTCTTACAATTAGAATACTTTTCTAGAATACATTAAGAAAGGAGAATCCAGGATAAGCACGTTGAGGTGGCCCTAAAAAATATAAAATATATAATTTACAATGGCCAAATTAAAGTAATTTCAATTCTCTTCGATTTAAAAAAAAGTGGACCTTCTTATATTTTTTGAGGGCCACCTCAACGTGCTTATCCTGAATTCTCCTTTTATTAATATTGTTTAAACAGTTGAATAAACACAAAGCAGATTAATGTATATATTTTGAGTTAAATAAAAAGCACTTTACCACTCATTTATGGTTTATATTTTATGTGGGCAAAAATGAATCGCGATTCAAAATTAGTACTTCGCCCCAGTTTTTGTAAACAAAACAAGATTCTTGCTCTCATATAGGTGTTACTATTTAATTGATAAGTAATATACTGCATAATAGTATTGAATTATCCTATTACAATAAACACAACTTTGAATTAGCTGAGATTAGTGCAATTTCTCTCAAATTCTAAAAACAAATCTTACACATTAAAGGTTATCTCAAATCTATAAACAATATAAATTCGCTTTAACTCTGCATAGGATTAAGTTTGTATTGAAATACTACTTATCAATCAAAAAGTAACACCTATGTAAGAGACAGACATTTAGAATCTCGTTTTGTTTACAAAAAACTGAGGTTCAAAGCATTACGTTTGAAATAAACTTGATTGTTTTTTATATATTATACAATATTACAATAAAAAGAGAATAAAGAAAATAAGTAAATAACAAGATGCAAACAAAAAATTAATATATAAAAATGCAAATAATAATATATCTAAATATATATTTCATTAAGTTTAATTTTAACATAATCATCAAATCAACAACAACAACAAAATAAAACTAAAGTTTAGAAAAATTAAACACAAAAATTAATCACTCAAGATATCAATTCAAATATCCAGAGGTGACCACAAGATAAGAAATCAAATTGTTTTTAGCTTTTATACCATTTGTTAAACATGCAAAAACAATATATCTTCAATGTCCTACAAGGTCAAACTTAAGTCTATGAAGATAAACTGTTTTTGTATGTTTAGTAAACAGTTAAAGTTTTAATCTACTTTTTTGAACTATGGGATGTGGCAACATCTGCAAATATCGATTCAATAGTATTCAAACAATTTACATTTAATTGTATTTGAATTAAATTTGCATTCAATTGTTTTCGTAAATAATTATAACTATATTAATAGTCTTTTGCTACTAATTTAGAATCAAATTAATAAAATTATAGTAATTTATTTGGAATTACTTTTTGTTGTTTAGAATATTTTTTGGATATTAAGCTTTGGAGTATAAAATGTCTTTAATTTTAAATGATTTTTTCGTTTGACTTTTTTAACAAAGACAAGATAAAAAAGACTATTGTGTAGAAGCTTAACGTGCTAATTTTGAATTTGCCCGGTCCTAGTTTATATCGACTTAAGCAAAATTTATATACAGTACAATTATTTTTGTACAATTTTATACAATCATTTATATAGAAATTTTTATTAACAAAATTGTGTTATAAAATTTTTATATAAATTCTATTTTTATGCAATGATTTTTTTTGTAAAGTATGTTTCTTAATCAGTTTTAATTATATTTATCATGTAAATCTAGTGAAGAAACTCTAATTTTAATTTGTATATATTAACATTACAGCTAGAAACCCCCCTTATCAACCCTATTGGAGGCTAAAACCTTCTTGACTAATTCAAAAAATAGTAATAAATTTTTTAACGTCGTAAGTAAGAAAAGTATTTTAATTGTTAGTTCTGTTTTGCATTACATTCAATGGCGCCAAATGTTTCCTTCGATAAGACTATCAAAAGATTTTTTAAGCTATGTCTGCAAAGTATCTATAAAAATGTTAGTCAATTGAAACAAAATCTTTTTATAAACTATTCAAAATCGAAGAATAAAAATCAAAATCATTTAACTTTAACTTTCAAAGTATATCGAACTCTTAAATACTTTATTATTTAAAATTTGTGCTAAAATGAGCATAAGTTTTAAGTTCTAATATTTTCTATCAAGAGCATTTTATTTGTCTATAGTAATTTGTTTTGCAAATATAAATAACATTTTTAAAACTTTATTAAAATTTAAAATAAACAATGAATGAAAAAGAGAGAACTGAAGTAAAACATATATCGGATATAGTGGGAGAATGGGGTAAATGGCAAAGAAATTTAACGGCTTTTGTCTTCATTCTGACCGCACTTTCGGCTTATAATGACATGAGTTATAGCTTTCATTCATATGAAGTCGACTTTTGGTGCGATGACGTTCCCATCGATCAAATGGTATTTTAATTGTTATTTTCTTATTAAACATATTAACTAAGCTAAATGAGCAAGCATAAAATCAATCACTTGTTAATTTTAAATGTTTAAAATTATGTGCAGAACAAGTCATCAGAATATAAATGTTTAAAATACGAGAATCCAAACGAAACGTGCGATCACTGGCAGTACAACAAAACGCAATTCCACAGAACAATCAATAGTGAAGTAACCCATCAATAGTAACCAATTAATTAAACAAAATAATCATTTTAACTTGAATATTTGAATTGCAAGTTTGACATAGTATGCGAGCGTTCAAACTACGGCTCTCTCACCCAATCCTTCTATATGTTGGGAATGTTGATAACGGGTTTAGTTTTGTCTCAATTTGCTGACAAATTTGGTCGAAAACCTTTGGTTTGGATCTCATTCCTAATCCATATATTAGCGCTTATCTCGAGTGGGGTTTCCGTCAATATAACTCAGTATTCGATTTCTCGACTTATGGTTGGTTTGTCTATTTATGGCTGTTCTGGAGCTATGGCTACTTCGCGTAAGTCTCGTCTCTTATTTGCTATTCGATATAAGTTTAAAATTAATTAATTTTATTTAAGTCTTAGAAAGCTGTGGACCTAAGCATAGATCTGATATTTACATGATTTCGGGTAATAATTATAAATTTAAAAAAAATAAACTTTTATATTAAATATTCTTCGGTATTAGGATTTGGTTGGGTTTTAGGTTATGTTGTGATTCCAGGTCTGGCCTTTTGGCTCAACGACTATAAACTAATGAATTGGTTTGCTTTACTGCCGATTGGGTTCTTAATTGTTTGGTTTTACTTCATACCGGAGTCCCCGCGTTGGCTCATCACCAATGGCCGGGTAGACGGAGCTGAACAAACTTTGAGACTTATTCTCAAACAGAATGGATTAAGTGATAAAAATTTCGACCAAAAGTTTCTTGAATTAAAAACACATTTACTAAAGGTATTAAATAAAAGTTCAAATTATATCAAATTAATTATTTTTATAAATAATTTTAAACCAAAGGACAAAACGACAGAACAATCTACAAAGACTTACACAGTTTTAGACTTATTGAAAACTCCAAATCTCCGCAAATATACACTAATATTCTGGTTTTCGTGGGTTGTCGTCGGTTTAGTCTACTATGGCTTTAGTCTCAATATGTCTGACTTCGGTGGAAACTTCTACATAACATTCCTGTTGTCGGGTATAGTGGAACTGCCGTCCGGTTTCATCTCAATCTTTGTCCTCAGATATATCGGTCGACGAAAGGCTTTAATCGGTTTTCTGGTAATAATAACAATATCCTCATTGGCTATAATCCCAACAACTGATTCAACATTGAAAGTAACGTTTGCACTAATCTGCAAATTTGCGATCGGCTCTCTCTGGTGGGTATATGAGGTCTTCGTTCCCGAAGTCTACCCGACAGTGTTGCGCAACACCGGCGCCGGCTCTTCCTCTTCGTTCGCCCGCTTGGGGTCAATGGCCTCTCCCTTTATGAAGAATTTGGTTGATTTTGACGTTGATTTTACTTATAATTATTTTTTAATTTAAATTATTTTGTGTCTCTTAGGCGGCGAACACAAGTCTGACAGTTGTTATGATATTATATGCAATCATATCATCGATTACTGCAATTCTTGCCCTCTTTCTGCCCGAAACCAGAGGAACGGAAATTCCGGACACTCTCGAGGAAGTGGAACAAAAAAACAATCGAAAGTGAATTAATGTTTTTATTAAACGGATCAGAAACCAATTCAAATATTAATTATTAAAAAAAATTGTCAAAATTATTTAGATAAAAATTTCAAGCTTGTTCTACACTTGTTTTATATTTCATTTTTAACCAGATTAAACTACAAAATATTATCTAGTGAATTTTGTTTGACAAAATATTTGTACAGGACAGTTGAAGTTAGAGCCAACAGAAGCTAGCCTGGCAATTTAATATATTGGCGAAGTTAAGAACATTTATTCTAATTATGACCAGATATGACTTTATTTAACTCGATTTTAATTTCTTATCAATTGACAACGAGTTGATGCTAAACCTATTAAGACAATTGATTATTAAACTATTAATATATAAAAACTTTTACTACTTATACAGACATTTAAAATTGAAAGCACTACCGTAGTGCTTATTATTAGAGACGTTACTTATTAAAAATTAAGAAATTTTTGATTAAAAATAGTTTTTAATAAAAATAATTTAATTTTTTTTATCTTATCTAAAGCTAGTTTAGCTTAGCTAGATTGTGAGATATTTAGCATAAATATAATCTACATTGTATAATTTTAGACAAATTTTTAAAAATTATATTATACTGTATTATCTATATATTATATAGATTTTAAAAATTAATAACAAATATTTTAAAATAGCAAAGACATAGCAATTTGCAAATATTTATTAAATTAATTTTTTTAAAAATATTTTGTAGTTTTATTATAACTTTAATTATTATTTAATCAATAATTAATAATAAAAGTTTTAGGAATATAAACTTGGTTGTTGGATTAAATTTTATTTTCTGGTCAAAATTAGGTAATTCTAACTAAATTAAGGTTAAATATTGTTTAAATTCAGTTAAATTAACTAAATGGCAAAATTGACTTTTAAATATTCTTGTTATAATATAGTTATTTGTTAACTAACAAAATAAACATGAATATAATTTTAATTGTGCGCCTTATCGAAGTTATTGTTGGATCAGCTATTAAGTTATCAAATATTGCCTTAAATACTAACCAGCGTTAATACAAATTGAATTGTCGGTGATGAAGAGTGGCTTGATAAATGGTACTTGAGAGTATATTGTAAAGATTGTCACAACTAATAACTATAAATATATTAATATTTACTGAGCACTAAATAAGGAGTTATAAAAAATAGAAACTTTAACGTACAAGTACTTCTATTTAATTTTTCTATTTAGGCAAATTTTCTGTGCATTTTGTTATATTAAGGTTTATAAAAGTATGATAAATAAAAAAAATAAAATTTAGTAAATTTTAAATAACTTGTTCAAATTAAAAATTTGTTTACAAGGCATAAATATGCCGAAGACGGTCATTAATCTAAGGAATATCATTATAGTAATTATTATTATTACATTATTATATACTGTATATAAAATAAGTTATTGGTATGTTTTATTAAAAACCAAAAACTTAGTTTTAATTTTAAATATTTTTTAAAAATTTTAATACAACCTACTTCCGTTTTCATCCGTGGGTTGGGTTGGAAAAATTAAGGGATAGAAACGGAATTGTGATAAAAATGGACTTTAATATTAAAAATGTCTTAAATTACTTGGCAAGGATTACAATTATGTTAAATATTTTAAATTATTATTAGCTGTATCATTAACGGATGTTGAGTGAATAACAGTAATATAATTAATAATTATTATCGCTAACAATAGAAAGGATGTTTACCCGGAGATAATTATATAAAAATAATTAAAATTCTTATAACTTTTAAATGATACACACAATCTTAAAATTTTTTTAATGGAATGTTTTATTATAGAGTGTATTAATAAATTTAATTATAACAGTTATTTTAAGTCAAGTAATTGTATTGATATTCTAAAAATGAAAAATATAAAGAAAATTCTTATCATTTTGCCCAAGCTGCGCTACACTTTTGAGAATAGTATATAAATTTACTAATTTATTATTTACTAAAATAAAATTTGATTGGTTATTGCCACTACCGATTTTTGTAGTATTACTATGATTTACAAAAAAATTTCCCCAAACTTTTAACATAAATTTTTGAATTGTATACATAATTAACTAGCAATAAAAATGTGTTATTTTGAATAGCGACAAATGAGTCAATAAATTAATTAACATTTTGTAAACTTCCTATTTTTTCCTGCTGAAAATTAAAATTTTAAAATTTTTAATTTCACCTTTCTAATTTTGCAAAAGTTTTAAGTTATGTTTTATTGAATTTAGTATTTTTTAAAAATTTAAATTATAATAAATCATAAGAAAAAATTTTGGTAGTTTAGGCACTTAAATTAAAAAGAAGCCACTGGTTAAATATTTATTTAATTTTAAACTTTATTAAATGCTAATTATAAACAAATAATATTTCAAATTTATAACGCAAAATATAAATTGAAAATATTTTTTTTATTTCGCTAATAAGCCGAGATGAAAACAAAATATTAATTTAAATATAGAATTCTTATAAAACAAAACAAAGAACATGCAAATTGTAACTTAACAAATTGATCAGTTTTTCTAATTTGATACAAATATCACATTATTTAACAGCAAAACAATTCATATATCAATAAATTTTTTTTATCAGAAGTCTATTGATCACTAATTTGCTAATTACTAAAATATATATCATATCATATAAATAAGTCTTATATGATAATAATAAATAAAACATATCATATAAATAATCTAGTTCAGTAAAAGATCTAATAGTAAATATTTCATTCATAAAAATCAAAGTTTATTTCCTAATATTTCATATAATCTCTAATAATGTATTAAAAATTAATCACCAATTGAGTGGTCAATATGTTTTTAATCAGAAAGAGATCGACTAATTGTTGTGCCATTAGATAAAATGACATAAATTAAAATTAGAAAATATGCCAATTTGCCTAGATAGTATGTAGTAAAAATAGGGTACTTTTGCGTTACAACATCTGTAGCTAAACAGTGATATTATATGATATTAGTTTAATGTTATGTTATTAAAAATATAAAATTTAAGAAAATTTTTATAAATATTATAAATTAAATTCTAGCATATCTTACTGCATATTATATACTGTATATTGACACTATACTTCTACCATCCCAAAGCATTTTCGTTCGATGCTTTGCTTAATATGATTAAAAGTTATAAACATTTTGTATAAAAATTAATTAAATATTTAATTTAGAAATATTAAGTAAATAAAAATACAAAAAAAGTTAAGTTTAATTCGAAAATAAATAAACAAAAGTTATGAACAATAATGAATATAAAGTATAATAGAAATCATATGAAGTCTATAAATATTTAATAATTAACGTAAACTAAAGTTAAATATATATTATATATAAATACTCAGAAGAGTTAGTAATTATAGTTAAGAACATTAGGAGTGATATTGAGTTTGTCGAAGAAGCGGTCGATCAGCTCCTCGTACTCGATCGGGTGCTTCGGGAGGTGCTGGACGTGAGCGCTCTTCTCCCAGCACTTGAAGGTGACGTCAATCCCCAAATCGCGCCAAACATCAGCCAATCTCTTGTTTGCCGAAGCGGTTCCAATCCTATCGTTTTGTGAGACGAGCACCAGAGCCGGCACTCGCATATAGTTGTTCCAAACGGCCAAAGACGAGGCCTTGTAATACTTGGTCGCTATACTGTCGAACAGTCTTAAGTGTCCGTTAATTCCGGATTTGATTAGTTTATAGAGAAATGGGTTTTCAGTTATAGAACGCGAGACTCCGTTCGGCAACTCTTCGATTGGGACTACGCTATCGAAGACTATTCCTTTGATTCTTTGGTCTAATAACTGTTTCGACTGGTTTTGGTCACAACTGCTGTCCATCTGTTGGTGCCGTTTGTGCTGTTCTTGCATTTCAAGCAAAATCTCTCCGAACTGATAGGCGCCGACACTGAAGGCGTGGAGTATTACCGAAGGATATTCTGTTAACTCCTTCTCAAGAGCTGTCACACAGTTCTGTGCGATCTTTCGGGCGCCGACTGTAGGGAACAGCAGATCGAAAGGACTGGTCTTCACAGTCAACACATCGAAACCCTTTTGCAGATAAAGATTACTATATTTGTCGACGTGTTTGTCCTGAGCGGCCAACCAGGTCAACAGCACCACCAGTGACCTCTGTGACCTCAACCCGTCTCCACTCTCCGTCTGCTCTTTGCCCTCAATAGTCGAGATATGACTCGACTGACAGTTGAGATGTTTTAAAGTTATGCTTTTGGCCAACATTCGGGTCGACGAGTCTATTGCCGCCTATAGTCACACAATTAGTATGAGATGAGACACACAATTAGGTACTTAAACCTAAATCTAAACCTAAATTCAAATTAATTTAATTTCAATTACCTGTCGATGAGTGACAGCAGAAGTCGAGAAATTGGCTTTAATTATAAGAACACGACTTCTTTGGATTATTTTAATTAAAATCATTTTTGCTTTCGATTCTCAAAATATTTTTCTTATATTAAGACAAAAATCAAATAAAACTTTTTTCAATCAAAACTCAGATTTAAAAACTTTTTCACTGAATAAGTGTTTGAATTTATCACTTAATTCAAAATGAGATTAAAGTTTTGATAAAAGAGTCGAAACACAAAGTTTTGATGAATTGAATGACAAGGAATTGGTGAGAATTGTAGTATTGGTTTCGATAATTCTTGAATAAATACAACAATTGCAGCGATTGTCAGTCAACTGATTCACTCATTGACTGATTGACTGGATGTGTGACAACCCCTTCAACCACTTCACCGCTAATTGCAATACGAGTTGTATTCGAGTCAACACTGCCTTCACTACAACGGCGTTAGCTTTGGTTCGATTTAATTGTTTGACAATCGAAACAATTACTACTAAATAAGACAATTACTGAAAATTGATTCACAAATACAAACAATTTTCGCAATTTATAATATGTGCCGATGTCTGCAGCGATCAGTTCGAATACCTGAGCTCTCCTGTACCCACTCAGAGACCGAATGTACGACTGGTCTGAAGTCACGCCACTCTTAGCGCACATCAAACCAGTAGTGATTGCATGCGCTTAACGTATGATCGCTATTACGTAATGCACGTGACCTTCAATTCTTATATAATAGCATTGACTGCCTTTACTCTACTGTAACACTACCTCTATATCACAGTCTAATACATTTCTCTAACATTAACTCTTCTATTACTGCATTACATCACCTGTTCCTCAAATACTTTATACTGTACTTCAGTACAGAATATATTTTATACATTGTATTACAATATAGCGATTGTAATGAAATATATAATACATTCGATTATTAATTTAAATAACATGTAATCTAATCATAACTTATATATAGAAGTGATAATTGAGTCTAATTTAATTAAACTTTAATTCTAACGTCATTTCTAAATCCAATTAAAGCTTTCATTGAGTAGACAAACCGAAGAAACAGTTGCAAAAAGTTATTTATATTCCCATTAGTTATGTAATGTACGTAAAACTCAAGGCTGATAAGCCTATTCTTAAAGGCTTTGGTGATGCATTGTCAACAGATTGACCTAGAACCTCGTTCTATATACTGATAATTTTCACAAATACTGTGGATATTAAACGAATAGTGGGTTTAAATAATAAGAATTAATTAACAAAATTAAAATTCTAACAATATTGAACAAAACAATACGAATCAAAACGTTTGAAAAAATATATATAATAACTGAAACAGTGTTTAGGTTTGTTTTATTTTTTGCTAATTCAAGTTAAACCCAGTTATCTAAAAATCTAGCATATACTGTATAATGTATCTAAATTTTAGCAAATATAAATCGAGTTTTCGATGCTAGTCTACAGTACGGGTAATGGTACTAAACCTTGAACATGCTCTTCACTCTCACAAGTATTGTCAGATACTTTGCCTCAGCTGTTGACGAATTAAGGGAGAATAGGGGGATAGGGATGGCATAAAACACAATACATCACTCAATTGACTCAATCAATGGAATAAATTCTAAGTTTGAGTTTGAGTTTAAAGATTAAAATTTAATTGTACACTGTAATCACTGTGTATATATTGTACAGAAACTTACGTCAAATACATCTAATTGTTTAATATTTTTGATCTTCAAATATCTTTGATCTAACTGATCCAACACTAAAACATGTATACAATTTTTGAAAGAGTAGTTCACACGCTTTCTAATTATATGAGTTTCAATTTCATCTGATATTCGAATCAAACCAACAATTTTGACAAGGCAATTTCTTTTTAAATATTAAAAGTACAAATCTTATATAATAAAAGTATAACAATTCAAAACATTTATTAAAAGGCATCTAAAAAAGACAAAATGTAATTCTAAACAAAAATAATAAATTAGAAAAATTAGAATCAATGTAAAAATTAATTTAAATTAAACCTCATTTGCATCTAATTTCTTGATATTTTTATAAATTTAATGCAAACTCATTTTGAAAAGTGTATTTTGTTCTCTTAAAACAATTTATGAACATTTCTTTAATATCAGTTTGTATGCAATATATACTATATTTAACTGTTAAATGACATAAACTGCCCTGACATGAAGGGAAAGGAACTGTGCCGGATAGGTTATTGCAACAATGACGAATAGGAAAACAACAAGTTATTTTATTGTTGACGCACCACAGTTCACAATATACAAATTTTGACTTCTAAAAATACTATTGTTTTTCAGAAATGTCAATGTTTTTTTAATTAATTTATAAATAAATGTCTAAAAATTGAAAAACTTAAAATACACACTGCGTATTTCTAAATTTGTTAATGCAATAATTTTAAACTATCTTTATATTTATCATTAACACTATACAACATCCTCCGGATAAAACAACATGCAATTTTAAGTGATTTTGGAACAAATCGAGATAATCAGAATATATACAATTATAGCTAGGCAAAAGATTGAGAAGGGGCATTAGGCAAAAATCCGTCTAATTTTGAAAATTGGCATTTACCCCCCCCCCCCCCTAGCATTTAGTCCGCAAAAAGGTACTTTCCTACAACTTTTTTAAATTTTTCGGTTAAAATTAACACATTTTCCATAAATTAATGCTAAATTCAGTTAAAATGGGCAAAATTTCATTATAAATGGATTTTTTGAGTGTTTAAAAAAAATCTCTCCCCTGATACATCTAGATTTTAAAAAACAAGAGTTTTGGCCAAGAGTGCGATTTTTATACTACCCAAAAATCCAAATTTCGAGAGATCTGCAACTCCTAAGTTTATGATTAATTCATAAGTTTAGAGCTATTTATTCCTAAATAAATAATAAATGCAATATACTCTGCAATATGTTAAAAGTTTTAATAACAATTTAATTTAATATTTTTGTTTTAAGTGATATCTTCACTATTCACTTATATCTTCTGTTGAAGGCAAACCAATCGATATTTTAGACATTTTATTAAATATTACCGTATTCCTTCGCATATATTTGCATGCCCTTATAAGTGAGTTTGACCATAATTACAAAAAAGTCCTTTTGGAGTTATTGGAATGCCTATATAGAATGCTTTTATATACTAAAAATACTGTCTAATAAGTTATGCACTCTTTAAATTTGTATTTTAATAAATATTTAAAGATAGCAACACTTTAAATATAATTATTAAATTGACAAAATAACTATTATTAATAATATTAAACACAAAATAATTAACAACATTTAAATTAATTTTGAGTAAAACTAAAATTCAAATAAAAAATCTGTTATGATATTGTAAACATTATATTTTGGACATTTTATAAAAAACAAACAATAAATGTTTGAACTCCGACAGTGATTAATATAGTGCAAGTTTCAGTGTTTTACAGTAATGTCAGAAATATCCATAAAACTTGTTTTATTCCTCGCTTTTAACGACATGCCCCGTTATGCCCCATGGTATACTGGCATATGGTCTGGCTCACTCTATATGGGCACTGTAATTGTATGCGCGGGAATACGGTATGAGTTTAAAATATCAAAAATATAGTCCAATTGTATAATCGTACCCTGATCATAAACTCATACATTTATATCAAAGTTTCAGAAGGTCGACCGACTCAGGAGGGATCAGGGTAGTAATTTTTCAAATAATGCTTAAAAACCTATATAATTTATCCAAATTTAACCGGATTTAGTTAATTAAATTTAAAATGGATTTTGCACCAATATAGGGAAGATCTCCTAATTTTGACCAAAAAACTCAAAAAAATTCCGGCAGCTTTAGATGGACGGCAAATGAGAGTGTGGGTAAGTATTGATACTAATTTTCAAAATCATAGGGATTTTTGGCTGATTTCCTTCTGAAACTCTGAATTAATGCAATTTCAATCGGGGTATAACGGTATATTGTTTATAATAAATATTTTATTCAATATTTTTTCTAATATAAAAGTAAACCCTTTCTAAAAACCTTTGATTACTTATAAAAATTTATTTTTACAATTTACTCAATTATCGTTTTCCTCTCTAATGATTCAGTAATGAGCGCGACACAACCTGACTGTCCAACTCATAAATTGTATATCAATTTAGTTTACCGGGTTTAAACAAATTTATCATTATTTTTAAAACATTTGAAAAAATTAAAAACTATTTAGATTCTGGATTCTAGACTATTAGTCGCCAATAGCCAATATAGGGCTTAAAGAGGTTTTCTGGTCGTAATGTCTATGCAATAGTGAAATATGATTTGTGAGTGAATGAGGAGTAAGGTGATTGCCATTTGACTCAGATATCATTAGTTTGGTTTCCTTTATCTACAAATTATGTCAACCGAACAATACAAAGCTTTGCCGCTACTGTATGAAACAATACTTTCTATGTTAAGTCTATGTAAATGAACTAAATGTAAAGATGGCATTATATTTACCAGTTGGTTCATTACTTGTTAGTTCGTTACATTTACATAAACTTGACATAGAAAGTGGCGTCACTTGTGTGAGGCATGTGTTGATTGTATTAATATATAGTTTGGATAGACATTGATGTCAACCAACTATAAAGATTGCAATCACTGGTCATATCTTTGGTCATATGACATGTTTTGTGTGTACATACTCTTCACTCATTATTTTGTCATTACATTATCAATCATTCGATTTTAAAAATATATTTTAAAAAGTGGAAACACCTATCTTACAAGCAGGGATTGTGAAGGGGGGGGGGGATCAGGCA
>JAQFXP010002322.1:0-15552 GCA_034693685.1 Belba bartosi
TTAATTCAGGGGGACCAGGGGGCAAAGCCCCTTCCATAAAGTACGTCTCGAAAATAGGCTCGTACTGTTGTGCAGTGTCGGCCATTTTGAAATGCAAGCGGACACACCATTAACTGCTATTATTAATATTATAAAATAAAACTAAATTCTTTTGTCATTAGGTGGTTCATACTTAATTTTGTAAAATATTGTATTAGTTATTTATATTATTTATATATATATATATATATATTTGTATATATATAGTATATAATAAACAATTAGTAAAACTTCAATATTGATCTATATTTTTTAACAAACATAACAGACATTACAATGAAATGATTGCAAAGACTAATAAATCTGCAAACTTTGAAAATTCATACAAATAACCAATAATTACACGATTTGTATGTTTCGGAACTGAAAAACCAAATACAAAACAATTAGAAAAGTTTTAGGTAATAAATTTAACTACTATTAAATTTTGTATATTTCACACCTTCAGCTTCTGAGAAAGAATTAGTTTGTAAACGAATAGCTAACTCTATGTCAGGGCTGCAGAAGATCGATCGATCTAAGGGAGGGGGGAGATCAAAACCTATATAATTATAATGTAATATAACTTAATTTAACTACATTTACACTGAACATAAACTAAACTTAGTTAAATTAAATTAAACTACATCGAATTTAAACTCAATTTTAATTTTGCTCGTAAAAAAATATTAGAAGGGGTATATTTGTGTAGACCAAATGCTAAAGAAGCAGGAATGTTAATGACAATTTTCAAAATCCGGGGGATATTTTGTCTAATCATCCCTTTCTAAAGCCGTTTGCTTTGTTTGTTTGATGTTATTCTATGCGCTCTTTCACTATCTTCTCTCACTGTCGATCAGAATCTAAAAGAAATGTTTCAAAAAGTTTAAGTTTTATTTTTGAAACGATTCTGAAAAACGCTTAAAATTGAAAAATTAATTCAAATTGTGTCTTAAATTAAGTTTTAAAAATTCTGAATATTTGTATTAAATTTTACTAAGTTAAAATGCAAAACTATTTTGCAAATTTTTATTATTATTATTATCCTTTACTTATAAAAGTTATTCTGCGAATAATTGGAGTGTTAATGATTACTGGATCACTGTATTTATTAATTGTTCTTATTGTTTCAATCAAGAATAATTCAGACAATGGTTAGTTACTAAAAGTACAATTTTTAAGATAAATTATATTACTACTAAAAATGCTGTTTCTTTTTTAAAAAATAAATTAATTAAATTATTTTAATTAAAAATTATTTTTAACAAATAATTTAAAAATTAAATTAAGATTTTTAAAAATATTTTATAATTTTAAAAATAATAACTAATAAATATATTAATTAAAAAGTAATTGATTTTTGCAAATTGCATGATACATTAAAGCAAACATATTATGCATGATAATATTAATTATTATAGTAGTATGTATCATAATTTAAATAAAACATATATGATAGCTTTTAAACTACAAACCAATGCAATTTTAAACTAAATGTGTTTTGATTGGTTTATACTTTGCCTAGTTGCTAATATAACATAAATTTAAATGAAAACTGCAAGTTTAACATTATAAAAACTACTATTATATAACTACTATTAATATTTGTTAAACTAAATTTTACCAATATAAATTTGACCAAACTTTCCCAGTATCCCTGATAAGTCTAACTTTGGCGTTGGTTTCAATCGCACTGGTAGTCGATATTTTCGGATTAATTGGGATTTGTAAAGAGAATAAGCGTTTCGTTGTTGTGATGGTAGTTCTGAAATGCTTTATTTACACCCTGGTTAAAACAATCACTGGTCGCCTTTCATAATATGCCGCCATATTAATGGCACATGCCCGTTTGTTAAAAATAAAAGTTTGCCAGAATCTTAATGCTAATTTTTATTTTTAATTAAAACGGTATTTTTGATTTATATTTAATTGTTTTATTTGCATAAATGTAATTTTTTACTTAAAACGTACATCTTGTTTTGATTTTTAACTTTTTTACAAATAGTATCTTGGATAGTTTAAAAAACAAAAATATCTAAATAATTTAAATTTTAGTGTTTTTGTTATTTTGTTATTTTGTAATTAGCTCATTGTCAATACATTATATACAGTATTACTTACTATAATCTTTCAAAAATTTGATTTTTAACTTAAATTATTTAATAAATTTGCTAAAAATTTCAATAACATGCTTATTTTGAATACGTTATTTATAATAGTGTATGCAGTAATTAAACACAAACTAGGACGTGCTTTGTTTAAACATGGTTGTTTTACAAATAAATAAAAAACAATATATATGTAAAGTTATATAATATTTCCTAAAACACATTAGATCACCAAACGTCACATTTTTCTATTGGATTCATAGGACTGCCAACTGGACAGTTGAATGCGCTTGCAAATTCGCGCGAGTTGGCTAATGTACCAATTACCCTGCACGTTAAAAAAAATTACTAAAATTACCTACAGCTAAAAATATTAAATAAATAAACAAAATCAAACAATATTTTGCCAAACCTATATTTGCCCGGCGTATGTTTCCAAGTTTTTAATGCATTTAGCATGCCCTCGGGCGTCATAGCCTGGCACCAATTCTGTGCAAACTTTAAAAAGAATAGTTGGTTCTGGGTCAGGTTTAATCCCGGCAGTAGACCATCTGAACCATATTTTAATTGTAATTTTTTAAATGCCTAAAATATATTATTTATAAAACAAAATAAACATGTTAATAATTTTCAAAAATTTAATTTTAATATCAAACAAAAACAAAATTAATTTTACTCTAAATGACTGTTTTATTCCTCCGTTGTCGGCAATGTTCTAAAATGACAATTAAATTTATATATGTAAACAAGGAACAATTGATTGAATTACCTCGCTCAATGTCAATACGCCGTTAATCTAAAGTTGAAATTTTGTTTTAATTAAAGAAATAATAATTTTGTTTTTAATTTATCAAACCTTCATATCCTCATCCATAACACGAATGGTATAATTGCTGTACTGACTGATCATACACTGGGACTTCACTATAAACCTGTCGATAGTGTTCGGGTGCCACCAAAGACGTTGGTTACCGAATTGATCATGGTGTCTTCCTAATAACATTAAATATTAATTTTACATGTAGATTAAAATAGTGTTTGTTTTTTAAAAACTTAATTAACTAGTTTTTAAAATAGCATTTATTTCTAATCTAAACTATTAACTTGACAAAATATATTTTTTAAATAGTAGTACAATTAATTAAAAATTAGTAAGTAAATAAATGCTTACGAGTTAATTTTAATATTAGCTTTCAAAATTAGCAAGTCAATTTTTTGCAAACAGTATAAGCAAATACAGATAATTACCGAATTAGTAGTTAATAATAAAATTTAGAACTCATACCATTTGAATCAAAACCGTGTGTTAACTCATGGCCAACAATCTATATAAGTTGTTAATCTAAATTGGTTAATTGCATTTTAATTGAACAAGGCAGTTTTTAGAAAACTTACTGAACCGATTGCGCCGTAATTTAGAGCATTGGGATAATTCTTATTAAATAGTGGAGTTTGAAGGACAGCGGCGGGAAAACCTTGACAAAATTATTTTTAAAACTAATTATCCAAGCTAAATAGACCAAACAAGTAATAAGAACAATTGAAAACATTTAAGACTCACTCATTAGGTTTCTATATCTGTGGTAATGTGCGTTCACTACACTGGGGACTACTGTCCATCTGATTAATTAAAAAAATATTTATTTATTTAAAATATTGATTAAACTTGTTAAAAATATATATTTTATATACAGTAATTAATGTTTTAAATAACTCACTTATCTCTATCGACTTCAGTGTATAGTTTTGATTGTGTTTTATTGGTTGAGTTTTTCAGATATCCGATCACATTCTCGAAGTATTTATGTTTTTGAAAATGTAGCTAATGTTGAAAAATTCAAATTAATAACTAATTTAACAATTTGGAAAAAATAATATATTTTTAACATGTTCGTATTCTTCATCCAGCTTGTCGATATCATTTAAATAGTCGGGAAACCCAATATGTTGTTGCATAACAGCCGCCTATTATAGAACATACAAATTATTTATAGTATAATATAGATGCTAGTTTATTTTTAAAACAAAATAACCTTAGTCTTTGCGTCAGTTCTTGTTTCTTGGTCCATCCATGCAATCTCATCGAGAATTTCGTAAAATTCGTTTTTAATGTTCTCGATCATTTCTTCAGCCTTAAATTTTAAATTACAACAAATTTTTAAAATATATTAATTAGTTTAAAATATAACTGTATCAATTATTTTTGACTGTTTTTAATAATGGTATTAATAACATGTTTATTTTAGAGCAAATTATTTTTGAAAATTAAATTGTAATTAAGAACAAACTCACCTTTGCTTTACTTTCAGCGTTGAAATGGTGTTTGACATACAGAGCGCTGACTGCCATACCTATTGTTAAACATAATTATGTCATTTGTTTAATAACCAGATAACCGAACACTAATTAGATCAGGGTTAACCGAAATTAGTGCTAAAATTGTTGTAATTTGCATAATTTTTATCAAAAAACAAATTATAATTCTAATTTTTCAAAAATTTATTTAATTTAATCAGTTCAATTGTTAATATTTATAAATTAATATCAATACCCATATTATTATTGACATAATCGACACACTTTTTCCAACGAGCTGATTGGCTCTTGGTGCCGAAAAGTTCCTTGAAAAAATCTTGTTGTGCTTTTTCAAACCTAGCGTCTAAATTGTTTGCCCGGTTCATCACAAACCGCCAAAGTAGGTAGTTCATTAATGTGCTTGATAAAAAACAAATGGTAAACAAAAAAAATAAAAATTAAATTAAACAAAAATTAAATTAATTAAAAAAAAATTTTAAACAAAATAACAACTTAAATTTAACAAGGTAATTTTTTAAACCCAGAAAACAAATAAAATTGATCATAAAAAATTTAAAAAAAATAAAATTATTAAATTTATATTGTCGGTCCTGTACTCACCGGTCATTGGTTGAGTCGATCAGATCCTGGACATCAATAAAGTAATCCAAACCATAAATACCAACGACTTCGGTGTCATTGATGGCGATAGGAATTGCTAAATCGAAATACAGTTTCCAATCGATAATCGGCACTAATTTCGCCAATTTCTTAATCGACATTCGCTGATACTGAGCGCCACCGGTCTTCTCGTAGGGCCGGGAGATGTTGGCCAACTTGGACTCGAACAACAAGATGTCATCGATGTCTTTGTCCAATGTCTTGTTGGGTGCGTTCAATAGTTTCGTGTATTCGAAAATAAGTTTGTTGTATGCCTTGTATTGACGACTACTTGTGTTTTGGTAAAAGTCAGCGCTTGATAAACCCAGTGTTGCCGGATATAACTTTTCAGGGTGTTAAAATAATTATTATTTTAAAAATTATCGCACTAAAATTGTAAAATTTCAATTAAATAAATATTGATTCATATCTAACCATGCAAATATATATTTGATGTTGTATTGATATTAAGTATATTTAGATTTTTTAAATGTTTTAATAATATTAGCTAATAATAGTTATATAGTTTAATTATAAGATTTATTATTATTATTTAAAAGTTTTACCTTGATTGCATAAGTTGATGCGTTATATTCATGTGGACCGACATTATGGCCAATAATTATTTCATTGTTATACTGACGAAGAATACCCATAACTGTAATCTAAATACAAATGCATATAAACAGTCTGTAATTAATGTAGTCAAACAGTATGTAGTGAAGAATTCAGTCATTTGCAAAACACATAAGGCTACTTATTTTCCTCTCAAAACTCCCCAGTTATTTGCAAATTTTTTAAAGTTAGAAAAAATATATTGTCTATATTCTTCCCCATATATTGTTAACTCTACTAATAGTTATAAAGTATTTAAAATTAAACTTATACCTAATTTTAAAAAATCTAAATTTGTAATAGCTATGTTTATGTACCACTTGTTTAAAATAATGCTACAATTGTTTAAATTTTATTTTTATACATTTTAACTTTAAATAATTATAATGGTGTGGTACTTGTTAAAATATATTTAAACAAGCGAATAAATATTTTCGCCTGCAAAATTAAACTCATTTTCAATTGATTTGACTTTAATTACTTTTTGAACGATTTTTATTGTTTTTATATTCAAATTAATTTAATTAAAATTTAAGTCAAATTTTAATTTCAAATATGATCTTATTATTTTCAAAGTTCAATGTGTTTAGAGATCACAAATAAAAATTTTAATCATTAACTAAAATTATTTAATATTATACAGTCAGATCTTTTAGTTTAGCAAGGTTAAAATTGGCTTCTAATTTGCTTTCTGGGCACTTCTGGTTAATAAATTAATATTAATTTTACTGAGCATTAAGTCTACCGGCGCTTAATAGAGGGTAAGTCGTCACTTAAATCAAGTATTGACTGCATTACTGCATTAGCACTGTTTGGGTCAGTTGTCAATGATTTTCGATTTGATTCATCGCTGGAAAACACTTTTAAATTTCTGATAAGACTTTTCAATTGATTGACATTTTAATACAAACTGTTATAAAGTAATTGAGCTATAATTTTGAATTTATATAAACTTAAAAATAAACATAATTGGTAGGAAGGGGCAAATTGTTTTTAAATTTTTTTATTATTCATAATAGTAAAAAAAATTATTGTTGTTAAAAAAATAATTTAATGGAAAGACAAATAGTTTAACCAGTTTATGCATTATAAAATGGCTAAAAGTTACTAAATTATGCTGCATCAAAATAATAAATATCAAGTCAATTATTTTAGATAGATAAATTAGGTTTTCCGTATTTTTCATAACAACAATCCTTTTAAATATTAAATAAATTTTAGTCCAAACTGTCTAATAGAACAATTTATTAAAATAAAAAACAAATTAGCAAGCACATTGATTTTTATTTATGTTTTTATTATCTTTGGAAAACTAAAAAATATGTCATAATTTAAAAATTATAATACCAAGTAAGATTTTTATTTTTGTTATCTTACTTATTTTTTAAATTATAAATTATAAACTAGCTTGAGCAAAATAATATTGAATACAAAAATATCAATTAAAAACATTAATAAAAAAAATAATTACCCAGTTCAAACTATTGTTGCGTTTAGATTGATTAGTGTTGTGCAATAATGGCCATCCACCTAGAGTATCTAGCAAATTTAGAAGTGGCCTTTCACCTCTCTCTTCAATACTCTCTTCATCAATACAAGACATAAAAAGCTATAAAAATTGAGATCAAAATCGGAATAATTAGAGATTCAAAACAGTTTTAATTTATTTTTCCCAATAATACCCGGAACTCATTATTGAAATAATTATGCAATCAATTAATTATTAATTAAAATAATAATAAATAATAGTTTGGTCTAAAAAAATTTAAAAAATAATTTTTTTTTGTAAATTAAAAAATTTCAAAATCTAATTACGATTTTAGCCTTTTTTGTTGCGTTAGACTCCGTGTCATCAATCGGTGTCTCCAGTATTGCTTCGAATTAATAAAGTTTTTAAAAATTTATTAGTTTTTTGTAAATTATTGATTAGAATTGATTTGTAATTATTTAGGAAAAAAATTATTTGTACCAATAAACATGTATATAATTATTTGTAAATAAAAGGTCAAGTGAAAATATTATAAAAAGTTTTAATCCGCTATCAAAATTTATAAGATTGTTTTTTCCAGAAATGTTTTTCACTTTCATTAACAAATACTACTAATACTACTAAAAATATATAAGCATGCTAATTACAATAACTAAAATAATAAAACTAGGAACTATAACTGCAAAATATTCTACGCTATTTTTTAAATGGCAAAGTATATTTTTAAAAATTAAACTATTGGATAGTTAATCACAATTTATTTTTTGAGAAAAATAACAAAAATATTTATAATAAAAAACTTAATTATTAAAAAAATAAAAACAAATTACTTCTCAACTTATCGGTCAACTCATTACGCATAACCGAAAATGAATCAGTTCTCGACTCATCCTCTTCGATCATGTTATGGTGAGTCCATCCGGCACAGGCATAGTCGTAAAAATCATGACACGGATCCGCATTCCTGTCCATACTCTTCAATAGGTCTGCGGCAGCCGTTATGCAGTCGCTCGTCAGACAAAGGTCTTGATGTTCACGAACTTAAACAACAGTTTATATCGATATTTATGTCAATTATGTCTTAATAGCAAATTCGGTAATTTTTTCCCATTAAATGAGCTTATCGCATTATTTTTTCAACGATGTTGCTATCACGTTTTTATGCAATTATATACTAATATGTACGCAATAAAATAATTATTCTATATATTCATGATTGTTCATTTTATTTATTTATTTTTTAATTTTTAAATATTTTTATAATTAACTTTCGATTATATAAATTATTATTAAAAAGAAAATAAAATTAATCTTTTTTCTTTCAACTAGATAAAAAAGTTCTTATGAGAAAGAGAACGGCGAGAGAGCACTGATAGATAACCCAATAATTTCTATTTGTTTTTTGTTGTTAATTATTGGGGTTTTAAAGATTTTATTTATTTGTTTTGCAATAAGCATTTGAGAAGAGATAAATCAAAATTTAAAGTATTCTTTCATAACATTACAAATTTAAATAAAATTCAAATAAAATTTATTTTCAACTTTCAATTATTTATTTGTCTTACCGTCTGGTTTGTTAAGTAGTAATGCAGTCATACATAGTATTCCAGTCAAACCCAACACAAATAGTGCTGCAAAACGCCATGTGTTGCCACTCGTCGATCTAAGTGCCAAATGCCACCTTTCCAGACTGTTAAAATTAATTTTTAATCATGATTAATTTATATAAAATGTGAATAATATTTAAAATACTAAAAAATATTAAACTTAATTTTTAGAAACAAGCATTATAAAAATTTAAAGTATTTAAATTAAATTAACAATTAAAGTAATAAAATAAAAGAAATAAAGGAAATAACAAGTTAAAACAACAAAAATTAGAAATATTTAATTCCAATCACAAATACTCAAACAACAAATAAATATGTTTTGTATGTTTTGTTACTAGCAAAATTTTAACTGAGACACATTTTTTATTAAATTAAATTCGAAACATTGTTTTTTATTTTAGATATAGTACACAAATCAACAATTAAAAGTATTTTAATTTCTAGCATGACGCTTTTTTCTAAAATTTAAGTTTAATTCGAACTACTAACGCTATCAAACTATTATGTTAAATTTTTAAATAGATTTTAAATTTCTTTTTATTAAATCTAATTATTAATAAAAATAAATACAATTTAAAATTTTAAAAATTATTCAAGCAAAATTCCATTAGCTAAACATAAATAATTAGAATAAAAAGTTTTTTAAACAATTAAAAATATTTTATAAAAAAAATACAAACAAAATATTATTTAAAAAAAACAATTGCAAAAAACTACAAGAAAAAATAATAAAAACATTATACTCATACCTTAGTCTTGGCGCTAATTTATCCGTGGTCAATTGTGTACTATTTGTATGATTAGAACTATTTTCCACATCAGTTGAGCTCAAACTCATTTTGAAAACAAAGTGTTAATAAATACTTTCAAATAAAAAACCATAAATCAACAAGACCACCAAGATCAAAGCACTTTATAAAAATCAAGAGCGCAGACAAAAAACGACTATTCCCTTACAGCGCAGACAAAGCGGGAGTCATTCACACAATAAATAGCAACAAAAAATTAATTGAAATTAATTGCAATCTTCGCTAATAAAAGAAATATTAAGAAAAACTTTTATATAATTTTCGATTCAACACATATTCAATAACACAAATGAATATTAAGACTATTAGCCTTGGTGTCGACGTTCCGGTGCTTAACACGAGCTAACTGTGCTCTCCTGGCTCTACGCAAACCATAATTTGATTAATAAATTGTAATCGAAATCAATTTTCAAACGATTATTACAATATTTTATTAGATTTCATCCTATTGTTAGCCAACAATACGTTACATAACATAACATATATTATGTGATTATAACTACAGTTTGCGGTTGAGATGAATGGCTTGTCGTGTAAGTCGTGGCTAAAAAATGTTTTTATTTTTCACAAACACTATTCACTTGGGCAATATCTGCCTGGCCTGCAGAGCACAGTTAGCTGCTTTCGACTGCTCGTAAGGCCTGATCGGCGAATATTGGGGAGAGTTTTGCAAAATGATTGAAAAGTGTGTTAAATATTAAATCACTTAAACAGTCGACAAATAGTAATACAAATATTTAGTTTGAAAACTGTTTTCTCGATTTTGACTCTAGTTTTCGATTTTGTTGAATAATTTACGAAATATTTTTGATTTGAAAAACAGTTTTGATTTTGAAAAATGTTTGAAATTTTTTTCTGGTTTTGATTTTTTTGTTTTCACATTTATTTGCATAAAAAATATTTATTTATTTTTCTCATTAACTACTCATTGACTGCCCCTCGAGAATGCACTTGTAGTTTAGGGTCAGCTGCACAGCACAGGTAGACATTAGTAAATAGACTTAATTTAAATTATAACAAAACCTTCAAAACTACATAACTTTCATTTGAATAATAATTAAACAAATATTTATAAAATGAAAAATAATTAAAACAAAAAGATAAGAAAAATATTTTAAAAAATTAAATTTTAAATATAAAAAAATTAAAAAAGTTTTTAAAATAAAATAAACATAAATACAGTTAATAAAAAAAATAATTTCCATACAAGTCGTTAAAAATAATTAATTTCCAGTTTTATAGCCTCTCAATGGTAGAGAACCCGCCGGTGCATATCTATCAGAGCCAGACCGAGCAAACACACTGCCAGAGCTGACACTTTCGATCCTAACCTTACCTTCAATTCGCGAATTGAAAGGAAATTTCGATTTAAACGCTTTTTTAGACTTTTTTGTTATTAAATTATTCACAAAAAAAATCTGAAATATTTTTTTCTCACTTTTTAGCCGATTATTACCATTTGATTGTATGTCAAGCGAAATGGCAAGTTGGCTTTTTTTATTATTGCCTTTTTTCCTCATACCTGTTCACCTGTGCCGCCGCACAGGTATATACAGTTTGTGCAGTCAATTGGGAAAAGGAGTTCACACTTCAAGTCTCGATTAATTGGTAACAAAATTGTGTTTTTGTTTATATTGTGTTTGAAATGAATGCATGAAATCAATTGAAATCTTAAAAACTTTTTTTTTTCGAAGTGTTTTGTCTTTTAAAGCGATTTAAATTTTTTTGTGGCTTTTTTAGTGCCTCTTATATATATATAATTAAGTTGTTAATTTTTTTATTATTGCGCAAGGCAAATTTTTTTAAAATATAAAATATACAATATTTTTTACTTTTATTATTGTTAAATTATAACTAATATTTGAATTAATAGTGATCTAGTTTAATTTTATAACAATGTATTATTAAAATTTTTATTATTAATTTCTAAATGCTACATTAAGCATAAAATATTTTCAATAGTAATTTTTTTTGTTATTAATAAAGTTTAATAACTAATGTTTAAAATTATTTTTGTTTTGCATAATTTTTTTAAGATCTAGTTTATATTTTAACATTTAAATAAATTTATCCATTTATTATTTATATCTGACAAGTTACAATTTTAACCGAATATAAATAATAATTATAAGTTTAAAAAGTTTTAAAAATCGTCTTGTTTGTAATATAGAACTGAATTTGTTTTTATAATTAAAATGATTTACAAATAAAAAATAACAAACTAAAAAATACAAAATAATTTATTTATTTTAAATTGATATAAGACAAAAATTATTGGGAAAATTACTAGACTGCATTAAATTTAATAATTTATTTACAAATTGAGCTTAATCACATTTAGGCACATCTTGTATAATGGTTTAATCGGTTATATTTAATTAACAATTTATTGCTATAAATATTAATATGATAATTTAATAATGTTAATATTTAGTCGCTAGTTTATTTTATATATTTAATAAATTAAAAATAAATAAAATTTTTAAGAAACTATTTTAATGTTTCCGCAAAAATTGATTTATGAACTAAACAAAAATGTTTTATTGATTTATCACATTATGAGTTAGCATAAAATTAAACATGATAGATAAGATTCAAAAGCAATTAAGAAATACTTAAATAAAAAGTAAAATTTAGTTTTGAAAAGAAGTATTAAATCAATTTGCTAAAATTTCAAAATTTATTTAATATTTTATTTGTTATTTAATAAAATACAATATGTCTTACAGTTAGTAAAAAATATTTCAAATTAAAAAAATATTTGAAATGAATAAAAGAGTGAGAATGAGAGTTCATAAATGTTCAGGTGCTTCAAAGGACGGCCTAATTGAAAGTTTAATATTTTCTCAATAATAAAAAAATAAGTTTAAAAATTAGATTTGCTATTCAATTGTGTCCTCATTATTGGGCAAAAAAAATTATTGAATAATTAACATATATTTACAGTTATATAACATTTTAAATTATATGAGCTGTACATAAGATGATTGACTCAATTGATAATTATTTGCATTTCAATAAAGTTTTAAATTTGAGAAATCATTTCGTTTGCACCGGAATTGAATTTTTTTAATTATAATAATTTTATTAATTATTCTTTTTAATAATGTTTTAAATTTTATTTTAATTGTTTTTTTAGATAAAATAATAAATTAGTGATAAAAAATTATTTATATTTTTAAATAAATAAACAATTTATTGTTAAAATTAATTTGTAAAAATAAAATAAAATTTAAAAAGTAACTAGATATGACTTGCATAAGTAAATTAAAATGTTACATGTTTTTAATATATAAATTAAGCATACAAAATTATTTTTATTTTTATAAATTACTATATATTTTTGCGCATATATATATAAAATGCAACATTGCTGTTTATTAATAAATATTTACTAACAATAAAATTAATTGAATAATAATTTTCCCAAATATCCAATTTTTATCTGAATTACTACACAATTGCATACTTAAAGAAAAATTTTAAAGTATGTCAAATAAAAATATAATAAAATAATTTCTAAAATTTTTAAATTATTTTATTAATTACATATTTAAAAAAATAAAAATCAAATAATCAAGAAAAAATATCTTCATTATTACTTCACTGGATTTAAACACATAATATCTTATTGTTTGAGATTGAGAATAGATTTAACACAAAATTCAAATTAATTGAAATATTCAAAATAATTCAGAATAAACTATAATAAAAATTTCAATTGTTTTTGACATACATTCTAATCCCAAGCAAATAAAATCTCAAAATCTTTATGAAATATTCATCTGTTTTTGTTACAAATTATATAAAAAACAAAATTTTTAAGAAAACAATTAAACAAATATTTGAATAAAATTTTCTGAAACTTAATACATAAACCAATTCTAATGATAATGACCTAACAATTTGTTAAATAGTTTATTAAATAAAAAACAAAAATTAAAATCACTTTAATATTCGCATTAAATACTATACAAAAAGCTAACACTAATAGACATTAATTGAAATAAATTTTTTCTTTTTTGATATAATTTTTAATGCAATTGAAGCGAGAATTTTGTGAATTAAGCTAATTATGTATAAGAACTTGAACTTTGTTGGCATTGTTGCCAATTTTTACACATTTATAAAATTGGGGATTTCTAATCAAGGATAATAAAAACAAAAGTTTTAGACAATTAAGTTAATTATTTCAGTTTAAAATTTAATGTTATTTTTTAATTGTTTTTATGCCAGACATTGTAAAGGGAAGGATCGGGCAAAAATTCCCCATAATTTTAAAATTTGATTTTAAATATCCTCCCTAGCATTTAATCCGCGAAAAGGTTATTCCCTTGATGTTTGGATTTTTTGCCCAAAATTCGAAAATTTTCAATAAATTAGTGCTAAATTCGGTTTAAATCCAGTTAAATTAGGCAAAATTTTATTATAAATATATAGGTTTTTTGAGCGTTTTTGGAAGAATCCCTTTCCTGATCATCCCTAGGTTTTTCATAAAAATCTTTTCCCCTGGATCGGTCGACCTTCTCAATCTCTGCTTTATGCATATCATACATAAGTAGAATACAGCTTAAAAAATTACTTTAGCATTAAACGTGCAAGATGAACTATTAAAAATTATTTATTTTATAAATTTTTATTGAAATAAAAAAATTAAAATTATACATGCTTAAATATTTTTATTATTGGAGAAAAACCAAAACATATTTATTAAAAATGTTAAAAATAAAATTTAGAGAAAAGATATTTATTATAGCGATTATTTTAGAATAAGATAAATGTGTATGCTAATTTTTTAAACTGTGACGTCACGAAAGCAAAGACTTCGGCTTAGGACCAAAAACGTAAGATTTGTCCAGAATGTTGGCCACAGAATACGATTAGTTTAGTTGAAAGGTTAAAGAGTACCGATTCAAATGTGCTGGTTCTTTGAGTCAGATTTTGAGGCCGGCACCAAAGGCACTGTTAGGCATGGAATAGATAAAAGCAATGTTGAAGACGAAAACACTTTGAATCTGCCCAGATAGTACGTTAAAAAAAGCTGCGTTATTGTTAAGAGATGAGTTTTTTTTATCCCCGAGTTGTAACAGTTTGACTGTTGGGGCACATTTGGTAAGTCCAGGCTCTGCCCTAATATGGAGGAGTAGAAATTATCGTCAATAATTAGCATTGGTCGTATTACAAAATGTACGTAAATATATTAAACATATGCATTGAACATTTAAATACTTAGGACTTCTATGAGTAAATTCATTAAAAGTAGAATTGATCAAATTATAATACAGTACTTCTATACATGGAAGCTTTTTTGCAATTCTCTTCCATGATTATTTGTCTATTATGTAAAATTTTGACATAAATAATAATTTTTAATACATTTATATTCCTTAAACAAATTTAATTTATATTGTTATATAATTATTTATATTATTATATATAAATATAATTTATTAATTGTTTGCATAAAAAATAATATGGATTTGTGGAGTTTGTTGTTTGTCCAATTTATAGGAATCCTAAGTTGCCAGTTTTTCAGGTGACAAAGTTTTAATCAAGATACAATACGAGAAATGCACTAGCAAAATGCTTTACTATAAATTGTATAAAATCAAAAATTCAAATTTTTATTTATCAGTTATAACTATGTTTTTATTACTTATGGAGAAATTGTTGCAATTGTTTCTTTGTTACTAACCATTACGTTTTTTTTGTGAAGCTAAATAGTTCTTTTTAAGCGTTAATTTATTTTTAAATCCGATATATTAACTTGCCATTTTAAAACAACAATCAATTTTAAAATTTCTTTTTATCTAATAAAAAACGGATATATTTTACACATTTTAATTTTGTTTTCATTTGACTATGACAAAGTTAAAAATTATTTATTGTTTTAAAATGGCAATCTAAAAAGTCTAATTTTATTTTTTTATATTTCTTAATTAAGTTTC
>JAQFXP010002323.1:0-15550 GCA_034693685.1 Belba bartosi
AAAATATTATTGGAATTTATAATTGAATTAAAAATGAAACAATCGATTAATCATTTTTAACAACACAAGTCATTAACGTATTTCCGACACTCGTTCTCACATCGCGTTTGCGGCCAATTTCGAAGTGGACTCTAATCGGTCACTCACTAAGAGATTAGCCATCAGTACAGCCGAACGCAACACGTCTTCATGTCTTCGTGGATGTGCTGTCACTGATGGATGAGTTCTGGGATTTCATACATACATACAGTCCGACAGTCGGTTCACTCAACTTCTACACCACTTTCGCGTTATTGCTATTAGTATTAACTTTCTCTCTCTCTCTCTCTCTTTCTCTCTCTCTCTCTCTCTCTCTCTCTCTTTCTCTCTCTCTCTCTCTTATTTAATTTTTTAATAAGCTCAATTTTATACAATTCTTAGTTTTTGTGCCAAATTAATATTACAAATTATAATTACCTTTGTATATTTAATATCTGGTTTTTGAATCTTAATTTCCATTGTAAAAGTTGAATTCTATTGAATAAATTAAATTTGTTGACACGTTAACAATTAAAGTTTATTTAAAGATATTTAATATCAAATTTAATTTAAAAATTTTAATTAATATATATATATAATGCTTTCAATATTTATATCGAGAGCCATCTAATATAAAAAACTAATAGTAATGTCAGTGCTTCATGCGGGTTGTAATCAAAAACAGAAAGGGTTGGCATTGCTTTACATACGTACTTGAGTGCTTATTAAAGCTAATAAAAAACGTTACAAATCACGAGTGCCAATAAAATGTGGCATTAAACAACGGTCTTTATTTTAATTGTTTTTGTTATTGCTAGCCAATAGTATCGATTCTAATCTGCTGTTGTTTATTAGTATAACATTTGTTTGAAAACATTTTAGTATTTGGTACTAACCTTGCGATAACTCATGTAACCGCCAGGTCTGCTACAAATCGGTTCACATAATATTTTGACAAATATTAATGTATAATAAAGTAATATTAAATATATATATACCAAAAATCTTGAAAGAGGGATCAGGTAAAATCTCACTAATTTTAAAAATTTAGTTCCCTCTCTAGCATTTGGTCCGCAAAAGATAACACAATTTTGATTTTTTGCCAGCCGCCAAAAGTATTCGGCAAATTTTTATGGTTTTTACGGTTAAAATTACGAAATTTTTCCTAAATTGGGGGCAAAATTATTTTGACTACTTGACTCCCAACTACTTGACTCCCAACTACTTGACTCCCAACTACTTGACTCCCAAATATTAAACAAAACTGTAATTTTAAATAAATAAATAATAATATTAGTCAAAACAAATAATCATTCTAATTAATTTAGTTTTTAACATTTTTACTATTATTTACAGTTTGAATTTAATTATGAAAACAATAAATAAATAAAACAAGACTGAACAGTATGACCTTAATACATTTTCGAGAGACGATTGGCAAAATTTTATTTACTAGATAAAAACAGACGTTTTATAACTTCACACCAAGCTTTAAAATATTAATATTTATAATTTTTAATTTAAACATAATATTAAGTTAATTTTAACTAAAATATAAAATTTCAATTAACTTAAATATGATATTATTGAAAATAGTTAAATTAAATTTGTATAATATTCAACCAAATAAAAATTAAATTTATAGCAAATTTGAGCTTGATAAATAATTAAAAAGGATAAATTTGCTAGCCGAGCCATGTACAAACATTATTTCTAATTAATGTCAGTTGGAATCACCAAAATTAAAATCTTTATATTAGCAATATCATCAATAATAATAAACATATGTCTATCCAATTTATGATCTAAATTATGACCTCTTGTTTTCCATTATGTTAAAAAATTTTCATTTCACTTTTGAGCATATACAGATCTAAAGCAAGAATAACAAATGTTTTTTTTAAAATTTCAAATAGGCAGGATTAGTATATTAAAATTAGTACGCTTTGGTGTCACTTGGACTATAACCACGTGTTTTCCAATATGTTAAAATAATTTTATTTCACTTTTGAGCATATACAAATTGAAAGCAAGGATAGATAATGATTTTAGTTAAATTTCAAAAAGGCAGGATTAGTAGTTTACGATTGGTACGCTTTGGTACAATAATAATAAACATATGTCTACAAAATTTATGATCTAAATTATGACCTTGTGTTTTCTATTATGTTAAAATTTTTTAATTTCACTTTTGAGCATATAAACACCTAAAGTAAGGATAGCAAATGTTTTTTGTAAAATTTCAAATAAGCAGGATTAGTAGTTTACGATTGGTACGTTTTGGTGTCATTTAGAGTATGATCCCCTTTTTCTACTATGTTAAAAAATTTTCATTTCACTTTTGAGTATATACAGATCTAAAGCAAGGATAGCCAATGTTTTTTTTGTAAAATTTCAAATAGGCAGGATTAGTAGTTTACAATTGGTATGCTTTGGTGTCACTTAGACTATGACAACATGTTTTCCATTATGTTAGAAAATTTTCATTTCACTTTTGAGTATATACAAATTTAAAGCAAACATATCCAATGTTTTTTGTAAAATTTCAAATAGGCATGATTAGTAGTTTACGATTAAAACGCTTTGGTGTCACTTAAACTATTACAACATGTTTTCCATTATGTTAGAAAATTTTCATTTTACTTTTGAGCATATACAGATCTAAAGCAAGGATAGCAAATGTTTTTTGTGAAATTTCAAATAGGCAGGATTAGTAGTTTACAATTGGTACGCATTGGTTTCACTTAGACTATGACCACGTTTTTCACTATTTTAGAAAATTTTCATTTCACTTTTGAGCATATACAGATTGAAAACAAGGATAGATAATGATTTTAGTTAAATTTCAAATAGACAGAATTAGAAGTTTACGAGTGGTACACTTTGGTGGCACTTTTACAATTGCCACGTGTTTTCCATTATGTTAAAAAAATTTTAATTTAACTTTTGAGCATATACAGATCTAAAGCAAGAATAACAAATGTTTTTTGTGAAATTTCACATAGGCAGGATTAGTAGTTTACGAATGGTACACTTCGGTGTTACCTAGACTATAAATACGTGATTTCCATTATGTTAGGAAAATTTCATTTTACTTTTGAACATATATACATTTTAAACAAGTATAGCAAATGATCTTAGCAAAATTTCATGGCAGAATTAGTATTTTAAAAATGCTATTACATAATTGGATACGTTAGTGGTTCATACATGAATACTACAAATTTGCTGGCTGATCCATGTACAAACATTTTTGCTTATAGATGACAGTTGGAATTACCAAATTTAAAATCTTTATACTAGCAATATTAACAAAACTTATAAGCATATGTTAGACAAATATTAGCTTGCCACATAAATGGATAGTCTAAATTTACTAGCTCATTTATGTACAACATTTTTGCTTATAGATGACCGATAGAATTACCAAACTAAAAATTTTTAGACTAGAGATATTAAAAATACTTATAAGCATATGCCAGACAAATATTAACTTGCCGCATATTTGTATACTATAATTTTCCTAGCTGATTCATGTACCAACAACTTTGCTTATAGATGACCGTTGGAATCACCAAACTTAAAATCTCTATACTAGCGATATTAACAATATATATAAGCATATGTTAGACAAATATCAGCTTGCCACATAAATGGATAGTATAAATTTACTAGCTGAACCATGTACAAACATTTTTGCTTACAGATGAACGTTGGAATCACCAAACTAAAAATCTTTATACTAGACATTTTAAAAATACTTATAAGCATATGCCAGACAAATATTAACTTGCCGCATACTTGTATACTATAATTTTCCTAGCTGATTCATGTACCAACAACTTTGCTTATAGATGACCGTTGGAATCACCAAACTTAAAAACTCTATACTAGCGATATTAACAAAACTTATAAACAACAAATAATTTAAGAACAAATTGATATTATATAATGGTTTTGGCGTTTAAGTCTAAATATATTAGGTAATAGATCTAAAACCAATTAATATTAAAATGTCAAAATATTTTTGATCAGTGCTTCCTAAGATGGTTAAAAAATTAGAAGAATATGGCCAAAAAGTTTGTTTTAAATTAATTATTTAAAATAAGATATATATATATATCACACGCTATAATAGTAATATTAGTTATATAATAAGAAAATAGACCATAATTTTAAAATCAAATTGATCTTATTTAAAGGTTTTGGCGTTTGAGTCTAAATATATTAGGTAATAAATCTAAAACCGAATAATCTTAAGATGTCAAAATGTTTTTAATCAGTGCTTCCTAAAATAGTTAAAAAATTCGAAGAATATGGCCAAAAAGTTTGTTTTAAATTAATTATTTAAAATAAGATATATATATATATCACGCGCTATAATAGTAATATTAGTTATATAATAAGAAAATAGAACATAATTTTAAGAACAAATTAATCTTATAAAAAAGTTTTAGCGTTTAAGTCTAAATATATTAGGTAATAGATCTAAAACCAATTAATCTTAAGATGTCAAAAATTTTTTGATCAGTGCTTCCTAAAATGGTGAAATAATTAAAAGGACATATAAAACATGTTTTCTTAAAATTATTAATAATTATTTAAATTAGTTTAATTAAATTATATTATATGTTTTTATTTTTAATAATTAAATAAAATCAAAAACTCTATTTTGGTATAAATGAAATTTATTGTTTTTAAAAAATAGAGATCAACATATGATCAACTATTTATAGAGATTAACATATGATCATTTATTTATAGAGATCAACATATGATCATGTATTTATAGAGATTAACATATGATCATTTATTTATAGAAATCAACATATGATCATCTATTTATAGAGATCAACAAATGATCATTTATACAATTACAAATATAGGTTTGTGGTCGACTGATAAACTTTCGTAGACCCAAGCTTCAATTTTTGGTGCAGAACTGAAAATCTATTCGATTTGAATTCCATGTGCATTTGTTGGCGTATCTGGTGATAGGCAACACTTTAAACCAATTCGTTCAATTTGTTCAACTTTTGTCTTCTCTTTAATTTTATCTATATTTAAATCACTGAAGACTGTAATCGGAAGGCGTTTTGCAAACAGTCGTTAAACTAATTTAATCAATTTCTCTATTAATGTTTTTTTGGATAATTTGGACTGGCGTACAATGTCACAAAAATATTTTTTTGGTATTGAATTGCCAAGTACTCCAAATGGGCTCCTTTAAAAAACAAACAATTGCTTTTAAGTACTTTTCCAATATTTTTAACCAATTTTACTTGGCAATAGAATGAGATTCCAAATGGCCGGATGTCACTTGTTTCCAATTGAGCAATACGTATATATCCTGGAATAGCGACACTGTTTTCTCGCGTCTCTACAAACGTCAAAAAATGAGCTGACGCAATGTTCGCGTCAACTAACAATTTCGGGATATGTTTAGCTAAATATAGTAAATTCTGATAAAAAATAAATATTGATTGCTTTTTGATTTCCATATCAGACAAAAACTTTAAGTCAAATATAAGATTGGCATTAATCTCCAGTCGTCTTAATTCCATAACTATCGGATGATCATCTCGGCGTTTTGCCGGAAATTTGAGACTATCGCCAGTTAGAAATAAGCCATTTGCAGTCTTAGCGCGACTGCACCCAATGTATATCGAGGCATGATCTAACTTTCGTGAAACGTCTAACATTACCTTATCGTACGTCTGACTTTGAGATTTGTGAAGCGTAATGGCTTCAGCTGGAACCAAAGGAAATTGTCTTCGACACACAAGTACCAGTTTGGCTTCAGTCTTGGTTTGAATATCTCGTATGAAACGCACTATTGGTGTTAAGTATTTGTTATTCAATTTTTTTGAATGAGCACAAGATCTAGCCTGCAATCCAAAGTTGATCGTCTCAAATTCAAACCACAAAATATTCGGTGTTTTGACGTTGTCTTTATCTTTATTTATATCAATGATTCTAAGAACGCCTGTTGTTCCGTTTACTAGTCCGTCGGAAATATCTATATTTGTTGTGATCATGTACCGAATTCCGACCTTTAACTCGATTTTGAGAAAGAATCTATATGTATTTTTCGTCGGCATTTTTGATATTGAGTATAGCGCTTGATCGCGGATTTGACGACCCATTCCTTGTGTGACATAGTTGACTGCTTTAATCAAATATTGTTATATATTATTTTGTGTAGATCTAAGAATGGCCATACTGTTGTATTGATTGACATGTTCGTTTGTAACAAACAATTGAATTGCATTCTTTGGCAGCTTGTCACTCGATTTGTTAAATAATCGCGATTAAAAAAGGTTTATATCTTTGTGATTTAAGTTACCAGTCAATAAGTTGGGATTTAAGTAGTTAGGAGTCAATTAATTGGGAGTCAAGTAGTTGAAAGTCAATTAGTTGGGAGTCAAGTAGTTGAAAGTCAATTAATTGGGAGTAACATAGTTGGAAGTCAATTAGTTGGAAGTCAGTTAGTTAGGAGTCAAGTAGTTGGTAGTAAAGTAGTTCTATTAAAATACGTTTTATTCGACAATTAAAAATGAAGATAACATTATACGTCTTATCGACGTCTTGAGATCTCGAGACGTCGAGACGTAAAGTAGTCAAGTCGTCGAAACGTCCCGACGTCTCCACGTCTTAACGTCCTAAGATACACATGTGGTATTACATAATATATAAATAAATAATAGAAACAAATGAACCTCGCAATGTAAACAAGGGGAGTGAATTACAGAATATTGTAAAGTAAATTTTAACATGAATATAAAACAAAATTAATTAAAAAGTTTGACTAAAACTAGTCTCCATAGTCGACCATATCGTCGACTCGTCGTCGCATCCGCTGCACAACTAGACAAATAAATGATGTTGCTATGTGTGCAGCCAAATGGGTAGTTCCAAGCATATTATTTGTGTTGTTGCAATTGAAACATTTCAGTTTGTCCTGAGTAGTACATGTTATGTTGACGTGCGTTTCGGCACAGTGTTTGCAATTGTCGTCACTTTTGCGGCACATTTTCGATGTGTGGCCAAAGCCGAGGCATTTATAGCACTGTAGAAATGGTGAGAAGTTTGAGACGCCGATGAGATAATTGTTGAATTTAATGTTTTCGCACTTTAAGAGTCTTCGCCGAAGTTTTGGTGAGACTTAAATCACGTGATCTAACAAATATTAATTACCGCCTGCGCAAATGAATTTTAAATTGATTTCGTCCTCAATATTTGTACATAAGCTGTTGTTTAAATAATCTTCAATTTGTTTGTTTTAATTCTTCAAGACATCAATAATGATGCTCTTCGGGACGTCCTTTTGTATCCTTTTGAAAAGTATAAGTTGGTTTTTCTTTTTAGCTGGTTCGGACGTGAAGACATTTGATTTATTCAAAACGTCGAGAACAGTGTCCCGATTGGCTTTTGTGTTGAAGACGAGTTTAACTGTTTTATTCGATAAGTTTTCCGTATGGCTGATTGAGCCCGTAAGTTTTAAGGGCTTTATTATGGTGCCGAGTCGAGCTCGAATATCCTGATGGCTTAATATTTTATCGATCGATTGCACTACTGACGAATAAGTTGTGGTTTTCTTGTGAACGTCATTTGTTGTATAACTTTGTTGGCGGTTTGAGACGATCGTCCCATTACTACTCGAGACGCTTGGAATTCGGGACGGGATGCCAACGATATTTGCGTAAGTATTGGGTTGTTGTAAAACTTGATGTGATTGTTGTCTGTATGTTCTCAAAAACCGTTTAAATGTGATCCTGAGTTGACTGTAATTATTTAAGATATTGTAGGACTTCAGATGTGTTGTTTGAATTGGTTATATTTAAATGAGTGATAATGGGAGTTTTCGAGACGTCAGGACGTTTCCTTAAAATTTATGAGACGCGGTACACTATTTCGTAAATACGATCCAATTTTACGCGAATTTCGTTTTTGTTTTCCAGACTAATCCTTTCTGTGATCTGTTCTTTTAAATGCATTGAAATATATTTAATGTCTTCGAGTAGTGTTTCAAACGATTCGGGTTTGTTTGCGTACGCTTTAGAGGTTTTTGACGGGCCTTGATTTAAGCGCCAGTTTTGTGCGCGTCTTGAGCGGCGTCTTGGGCATCCCGTCTGATTCTTCGGCGATTGAATCAAAATCGTCACTATCAGAGACGTTTGTATTCGGCGGTAAATCAGTTTTCTGGTTATTAATATTTGAAACACATTTTTGTTTATTTGGTATAAAAGGTGTTTTGATTATGGGATTGGATTGCGTCTGCGCAGAAGGCAATGGCTAAATCAGCACTTTTTGTGTTTGGATTTTCGGATCTGTTTTCTTCGTTTTCGGCATTTTTCTACTTCGATCAGCACTTAATTTGAAGGGGTTAAGTAGTTGAATGTCAAGTAGTTAGATGTCAAATAGTTGGAAGTTAAGTAGTTGGAAGTTAAGTAGTTAGGAGTTAAGTAGTTGGAAGTCAATTAGTTGGGTGAATCTGCCTGGGTGAACCTACTTGGGTGAACATGTTTGAGTGAATCTGCCTGGGTGAACCTGCCTGGGTGAATCTGCCAGGGTGAACATGCCTAGGTGAAACTGTCTGGGTGAACATGCCTGGATGAGCCTACTTGGGTGATCATGTTTGGGTAAATCTACTTAAGTAAAACTATTTGGGTGAAACTACTTGGGTGAAATTTGAAAAATATCTATTATAATTTGCCAGACGCCGAAGGCGGCTGGCAATTGTAAGTATTATTTTTATGTATTGCCAGACACCGAAGGTGGGTGGTAATTTAATATATTTTTATTATAATTTGCCAGACGCCGAAGGCGGCTGGCAATTGTAAGGATTATCTCTATGTATTGCCAGACACCGAAGGTGGGTGGTAATTTAATATATTTCTATTATAATTTGCCAAACGCCAAAGGCGGCTGGCAATTGTAAAAATTATCACTATGTATTGCCAGACACCGAAGGTGGGTGGTAATTTGATATATCTTTATTATAAGTTGCCAGACGCCGAAGGCGGCTGGCAATTGTAAGGATTATTTCTATGTAGTATTTCTAGTATTGCCAGCCATCTTAGGTATTGAGATTTATTATAAACATTTCTGTTTATTTATTTGCAAAACATTATGACAGCAATTATATGGCATTTGTTATGAATATTTTATTTATAGATTTATATTTTAGTTAAAAGTAAATTAATTTTATGCTTTAGTCTAAAGTTATATTTATTAAAATATTGAAGTTTGTAGAGAAGTTATTAAACGTTTGTGCTTATATAGCTAGTAGAATTTTGCCAATCGTCTCTCGAAAATGTATTAGGATCATACTGTTCAGTCTTGTTTATTTTTTAAGGTGAAAATAACTGTTTTGTTATCACTAATAATTTAAATATATTACTGGAAATAGTTTAATATAACAGAATTTCCTGTTAATAATAATCATAATTATTGTTTTAATTATTCTAATATTTAATGATTTAACTCTAAAGTTTTGCTATTTTAAATATGTTATATTTTAATATATATACAGTTTGTGTATAACATTCAAACATTTAATGTTTTCTTAACTCAATTTGGTAATACCGAATAAATCATTGATAGCATTTAAAACTCTAAAACCTTGCATCTAACATGGGAATTGATTTTAAGCTTTATTTAAAATGTTTTGATTAATATTTTTAAATTAATTATATAATACATATTTATTGATTATTTGGATATAAAATTTAGCATGTAATTAAATGAATAAAATGACTAAAATTAATTTCAAAAAAGTTTACATGACATATGTTCATCCCAGTAATTCTATTTTTAAATAAATCAAATAAATTTTATAAATTATGGCATAAATAAACTTACCATTGTAATATTTTTTGAGTTGAATATTTAATTTTATTTAATTATAATTTTAACATTTAACAAATTATAAAATAACGTTTAACACTATTTGAGTTAGAATGTGACATCAGATGTAGAGTCGTATTATTGCTAAACGTATAGACATGTTATTCAATCCTTTTGCTGAACTTTTTTAATACTTCCCTATTTGTGCAAAGTATCAATAGGCCTATTTTTATTTTAAAAAACGCTCATTCATTTATTACTTATACAATATTTGCAATAAAACAGTCTTTTTCTAATTGGTTGTGACGTATTTCTATCGTTTTACATTAGGATCAATTAAATTGTCACCGGTCAGTATGCCTTGATCTGATGCAAAACGTAGCCCCTCTAAAGTCAAAACCTATGCCATTATTAGTGTAATTGCGTAGTGCTATACACCCGACCGCAAAATTGAATATTCGGTTTTTAGTATAGCCCAAGGGCAGCAAAAATCAAAAAGCACTATTTTTGTCGTTTTTGTCACTTAAATAAATTTTATTTAATATTATAATAATTAAATTAAACAAATTCTATTATAAATATATAGATTTTTAAAAATATTTTTGAAAAATTACCTCTCTGTTTATTTCTTGAGTTTTTGGCTTAAATTTTGAGAAAAATCCCTTTCGCTTCTAATCGGTCAACTTTCTCAATTATTAATATATTCTAATATATTGTAATAATTCGGCCAGGCATTTCTGCAAGACTAACCACTTGTACTAGGGATTAGTAACGGGCCGGGTTAGGCGGCCGACGACTCGAGGCGGAGAGCCCCCGGCCAAAAGCGACAACACAACACACAAAAACTCTTACTTTTTGCGTAATATTTTATTTAGTATTACAAACAGTATTACAATTATAACTTCCTTATTTACAGATCGACCGGAAATTCTGTTCCGGCCGATAAGACATTTGTTTGCACACAGCCCTAGGTTTCTATTCAATCGAGCAGATGCTGTATCAGCTCGATTGAATAGAAATGGAATGATTTCAATATCACAACATATCATTTAACTAATTCATGCTTGAATGCATTAATAATGCAATTAATCGTTTTTTATTAATTGGCTATTGTTCACAACAATAACAAAAATTCTACAATATATTATACATGTGCTAAAATGTATGATTAACCATTTGTAGCAGTTATATTAGTTGATAAATATCATAATTAAAATTTAATATTTTTTAAAAATCCCTTCCGGATTGGCTTCTTGTATCTAACGACATGCTCAATCTTTGCTAAAGCTTATTTAAGTTATAAAAGTTTAAATTTTTATGATAAATCTGTTATTTAAATTATAATTTGATTACTTGATAATGATCTGAAAATATTTCTGCAATAAATTTATAATTAGATCAATTGATTATGTTATGAAAATATTTCTGCCATCATATGATAATTTGATTAATTAATAGTGCATGAAGACGTTTCTGAAATTATATGATATATTAGTATTAAAATGTATAATTACACTATTGTTTTTGCAGCTTATTTTTTAAATATGGCAATACAATTAAAAAAGTTTAGATTTTACTTTAAAGCAAACATATTATAAATTATCTTATTATATGCAAAAAAATTTTCTGAGATTTTCCAAAAATAAATAATTAATATATTTATTTCAGCATTGCTTAACTGGAATACATATTGAAGTTTGACTAAAATTTTTTTTATAGTTTGAATAAAATAAAGATTTAATATAATTTATCTGTTTAACAAATAACGTTAATACAGTTTAACAAGCAAGGATGAAAATTGGTTGATTAGTTACACGTAGTTTATAAACTAAATTAAAGAGAAATTTGATAATGTTTTTGTTTTAAATTTAATTAATGTTTACTAGTCAGTAGGTTTGGTTAATAAAATTAACTATATTTAAATCAGTTATGAATATTTTAAAACTAATAGAGTTAGAAGTCCGTTAACTCATTGGCGAATTCAATAAACGCAATCCAAATATGATAACTATAGACATAGTCAAACATTATATAAGTGAAGGCATTCCTGAGACAACAAACAGAAATATTATTAAAAGACTAAAAAGTTATATAAGTGTTGATCGAAAACCTAGAAATGATCTTTATTTGGCTATTGATCAAAAACATAATTACAAAATAAAAGAGTTTAGTGTAAATGAAATCAGAAAAACTTATTGTGCAATAGGCTGGCAGTTTATGGTCGATCACAAAACAGTAAAAATATTTTATACAACGCAGGAAAATTGAGCGGAAAATTCGGAAAATCAATTCGAAATACAAAAGAAATGTTTGAATCGTTTTCGCCGAACGTTGTTAAATCAACAACAATATCGACATTGTTATGGATGACAAGAGCTATTTTACAATCAATGTTTCGGACATTAATCAAAATAACTTTTATTATTCATCAGATTTGTTGGAAATGCCAGAAAATGTATAATTTAGACCAATTTTTAAATTTCAGAAAAAAGTTATTGTTTTGATGGCATTGAGTGCTAAAGGTCTGTCAGATCCATATATTGCTGATTCGGGTTAAGCGATTACTGCAAATCGATATATTGATGAATGTATAATTCGATTAAAAAACTCTATTAATAAACACCATTCAGACGGAAATTATATGTTTTGGCCCGACTTAGCGTCCGCTCATTTTGCCCAAAAACACAACAAATATATAAAAACTTTGGCATTAATTATGTATTCAATAATGTCAACTATTCCAACGTCCCTTAACTTAGACCTTTTGAGACATATGGGGCTTATATGCAAAAGAAAATCTACAAAAATGGGTGGACAACAGACAAGACATTAATATTTAAAAAAACTTATTATTAAGAAAACTCCAAAAATATGTTCCAAAACCCAATGAAAAACCTCAAGTCCATGCGGCCACCAATAAGGGACTACTATTTGTAATTAATTAACATTTTTATGTTCTCTGATATCTATTCATTTTTTGATTAAATTTTTAGTAGATTATCTTAACTAGAATGAAATAAAATTTGTATTTAAAATAAACAACGAATTTTCATCCTTGCTTGTTAACTATTAAATAAATTTTTAAAATATATAAACAGCTGAAAATGTCTGGCTGAAATGAGAGTTAAAATACACTTTTACTTTACTTTTTTACTTTATTTGTGAGTAATTGTTAACGTTTGAATTGGTCCTAATGGCCAGTTGAGAGCAGCTCGGGTCGAGCTTGTATTCTTACCACGTGTCGGCGCAACGCTCTTGATCCTCTCCACGTTGCAATGTGGAGAGATGAACGTTCTATGAGGTTAGCCTAAGCGCTTATGTTAGAATGCTTATGTCCGTATAAATAAGAATTTGTTGTTTTTCGAGTGATTGACAATACAATGATGGTTGGACTTTATGATGGTTACGTTATTCAATACAATTTTAATAAAATGATATAGAAAATGACCTTGTGCCCATTTTAACGATAAAGTCGTGAATATAAACACTACCGTTAGATTCTTTACTGCAATGTCAGTCCGAGCTTGATCCACCAATGTATTTGGTCGTTCGCTCCAAGCAATTGGTGAAAACCAATTTTGTTCTATACCTTATGACGATTAAGTTACGTTAAAATTGGTTTTGAATTAAAACTACAATTCAATTTTTGCCAATTTTTAATACATATTTATGAATGATTATAGATGATCTTAATGAAAAAATTTATAAAATTGGTTTTCTCAAAATTATAGATCAACTGACAATTCATGTGAAACACGTTATCATTTTCACACACAAGTTGAAAATGCAGTTACTTTGAGGTTAAGCAAAAAATTTCATTACAAATACAAATATACGTTTATAGGTAGCAATGCAAAATTATATAAGCCTAATCCGACTGAGTATAAAGATATTTAATAAATTTAAGACTGTCTATTTATAGAAAACAAAAATTCCTTAATTTGATTCTTTCTACTATCTACAACTTAAATTTATCTATAAATATTTGTTTGTTTTCCGCTGGAATTATTGTTTAACTTGTTATTTGTTTGACAATTAGTAATGAATTTTAAAATTTTTCCCCAATTAATTAAAATTTTTAATTATATCTTGTTATTACATAAAAACTTAAAATTTGATCCCCTGTAAGTAAATATCTTACAAATTTTTCCGTAATTAATAAAAGAACCCCCTATGTAAGTAAAGATGAAAAAATGTTTTTCGCTATTAATATAGAAATTAATTTTACCGTATATTTAATAATAGACTTTGTATTGACCTCTCGTTGCTAATAAACCTTTTCAATCGTTTCTCACAATTAAAAAAATTAAAATTTTTCCCGTTATTATAATAAAAATTTTAATTAAAATGTATTCTTGTGCTATAATAATAAACGAGCCACCACGGGAAAAGGTGGTAGGGGGAAGGGGCTGAATGGTGAAACTATAAATACAATTTAATCGAAAATGTATTTAAAATAATTTGATTCTACAGTTTATTAAATTAATAATTAAAGTTACATTTAAAAATTTGATACTATTTGAATTGCTGTAATAACTATTAAAATTACATAATACTAATTAAATTAATTATAAAAAATGCATATGGGTAAAACAGAATATAATTTAAGAATAACAAATTATTCAAGCATTAACATTTTTAATATATTTGATATTTGGTACGTTCTATAAAGTATTATAAATAAAAAGTAAAATGTTGGTTATTTTGGTTTGTGTTATTACAATCATTTTAATAATATATAAATTTGTATTTAATAAATTAAAAACAGAATTAAAGGTTTTAATTTGTAGACTGGAAAAAACTTAACATATAAAAATTTTTTAAATTATTTTTAGCCAATGTTTTTGAAAAAAGATATTTCAGAAACAGAAAATAACAATTTTGTTGGTTATCCGAACGGCTGGTTTGTAATCGCAACGTCGGCTGAAGTGCCCATTAATTACATCAAACCGTTTCAAATATGTGGGGAAGAACTGGTGATTTTCAGAGGCTATTCGGGAACTATTCATATATTGAGTGCTTATTGTCCGCATTTGGGCGCAAACTTAGGAGTCGGAGGAGTTGTGGTTCAAAATTCAGGCAATGATTGCATTCAATGTCCATTTCACGGCTGGGTATTTGGCGGCTTAGATGGTTTATGCAAGCACATTCCAAATCATGAAAGTAAGCTTGCTTAGTAATATTAAAAATATAAAATTAGTTAAATTTATCATATATTTAAAAAGTTATATGTTTAAATATATTTTATATTAATAAATTAAATATTAAGTTTAGGGCTGATAGTTTTAAAAAAATAATTAACATTTTATCTTTTTACTAAAAATGCAAAAACAATATACAGTCCCCTTCAAATGTATGTCACCAACAGCGATGTAGTCATAGTATCCTCTAAACCAAACTTTCTTAATTAACCCCTAAAACTTAAGAGGTGGTATTTAAATAAAAAAATGTAAATGTAAATGAATACTCAATAAATAATACCAGCATTTAAGCACTAAATAAATTTATTTAAATATTTTAAAACAAAGATTAAAACCACAATTACAAATTTTATAATTTATATAAATTTTTATATATACCTATATTTTGTACACAGTCTTGTTTAAAATTGCAATTTACTTCAAATATAAATTAATAAAATAATGTAATGCAGAATTAAATTAATTGTAAAATTTGCAATTGT
>JAQFXP010002324.1:0-15542 GCA_034693685.1 Belba bartosi
TTATGTATAATTACAACTGGATTTAACTTTTGTTTTAATTGTGATTTAATAGATTGTTTATTATGTTATTAATTAGTGAAATAGTTATTATTAAATTGTTTGACAATTACTGAGATATCTGTGTTAGAACTTGTCAGGGTCGAAAACCGCATTGGACTTTTCGACCAAAAAAAATCTCAAAACTAAAAACTGATTAAAAGTTTCTAAACCCGCTAAATGTCCCCCAATTTGGCTCAATTATATTATTTTTTAATTATTTGCAAAATTAATTGTATGTTTGGGAATAAACAACCGAAAAAATTATTCAATGAATAACGAAAATTTAATCCAAATTCTAATGAAAACTAAATTTTTGTTAATTATTGAATAATTTATTATTATTTTTTTATTGAATGATTTTTTATTGTTTATCCCCAAACATACAATTAATTTTGCAAATAATTAAAAAATAATTTATTTGAAAGCAATTGAATAATTTATATGAGTTGTAACATATATTTTATTAATTTGAAATGGTTTGGCTTAAATATTAAGTTAACAGTCAAATATAATGGATCGTCAGTGACAAATATAAGTACAGTATATAGAGTAAAAGTTTATTCGTATAACTCGTATTGTGCACTCAAGCTAATTTCATTACTTTTATTATTATTCAGAGCCAATAATAACCAAGAAACGTTAATATTCGAAAAGTAATGTTTAAATGCTGTACTCAAAATGCATCTGACAAAATTTTGTCATTGAGTACTATTTAAAATTTTTAAACCCTAAAAATGAATGTATTTATTATTTATTTTATTGAGAATTAAGTTTATTTTACTCTGCTTTAATTTGTAATGATTTATATGATTAATACAAAATTTAATATACCTATGATATGCAATATCAAGCAAAATTTAACGTTTGAAACTTTCAAGGTTAGTCCGAATCAGTACTAAAGCTGTCCACTGAACATTACTATTGTATTAAACTGTTTAGGTATACAGTAGAATGTAGAGGAGAGCCGTTTCATATAAACTAGTAAAATAATTAATTTTAAATTAATATATTTGAGTACTTTATTTAAAATTTATTAACAAAATAATCTGTTTGTTATTGCAATCATTTTTGTGTGAGAAGCAGAGCATTTGTACAAAAGAATAATTCTATAAGAATATTCTCACGCTGAACAATATTACTGTATTATAATTTATATGAAATAACGTTATTTACTATATTGATTAATTGAATAGTTTTTAAAATTAATAAATTGAAAAGTTAGCTCAATTCCTAATACTTTTCTCACAATTTTTATATTGAATTTAAGCACAAAATATATTTATATTTTAAATTGAAATTTGTTTAATATAATGAAATTTAAGGACAAAACGAAAGAAGCGATTAAAAAAACCGCTAAAAAATTCAAAGGTTTTAAGGGACAGCTCAAGAAAAGCAAGAATGTAATTACAAATGCGTTTGAAAAGGTGAATCATGAGTTGCACCTGACGAAGGGAGAGGTTGTGGTCAATCCTGAGACAAGACAATTGTTCACTCAATTCGTATATTCTTTCTTATTAATGTTTTTATTGCTGGGAATCGGAGAAACTATTTTCGCAATCTATATTTATATCTCGACTCAAGACTATTCCGAACTTTTAACCGACTCGTTCTCAATCTCTAATTTCATACATAACATGCTCTTCACTTTCTGTGTGATCACTCTTTCCGGTCTATTCCTCCTATGGATTGTCAACGACTACATGATTGCAGAGGAAGGGCTCGATGACAAAGTGAGAAGAAAATCTCACGTCTGGCTTAAAGTGGCATTTTATGCTTCACTGGCATTGGCTCTGGTTTTAATTATATCAATGACATACTGTTCGAGTCATTTCACTAAATTCGAGACCGAACTTAAAAAGGATATCAAACAAAATATCGATAAATATATCACTGGTAGACACAATGTGATGGATAAGTTGCAGTACTCTTTCGGTTGTTGTGGTAATGATAATCACGAGGATTGGTTCATTAGTAAAGATGATACAAACGATAAAAACTTAAAAGACACAATACAGTGGTTGCAAACTATGTATACAAACATTGATCTTAACCAGGCAAGAACAATGCTGAAAAACTCGGTTCCATTCAGCTGTTGCCGAAAGGACTTTCGCGATCCCTGTCAGCTCTACAACCTCATTGATGAGCCGACGTCTTCAATCCATACGAATGGCTGTCAAACTGTAGTGATCGACACAATTAAGAGTTTGAAGACTGGAATACAATACTACAGATTGTTTGAACTGATTATTCTGTTCGCGTTTACAATCCTAATCCATATAATCAACAGTTCTCTTCAGTCTGAATACGATTTGCAGTCAGAGCTGCCGACCGCCCGAATCCCCACCTTTTACATCGTTGTAATGCTTGTAATTCTCATTTTATTATATTTTCTTACTTTTAATTAAATATAATTCAATTCAATTCTTTAAAACAACTTTTTTTTCAAAAACATTACAATTAGTTCTATTAATACACAAGTCTTAAAAAGAAATTTTTTTATTTATTTAAATATTTTATCAATAAATTTACAAAACGGAAAATTAAATATAAATACTTTTTTAAAAATAATAAACAATCGGTTATTTTGGTTTAAAAAAGGGATTAGATTTAGAGGAATATAATCGTATAATCTCTAGAAATATAGAGTTTGCGTTGACTGTAGTGTTCATTAACTCGATTTGCTTTCAGTTATCGACACTTTTGTATAAATGAATGAATAGAATAAGTGATTGAAAATAAATATTTAATAAATACTTACAAACAATGATAAGAATGACGACAAGCACTACGACTGCAATAAAAATATTAAGTTTCATGTTCTGCCACCACATCTTCCGCGAGACCCGACGGGCGCCCACCCGGAACTCGTCCGCCCGGTTCGACAGCATTTCAGACCTGTCCTCGAGATTGTCTAAACGCGAACCCCTTTCCATAATCTTATCGATATTTTGTTGCATTATATTCGACACTTCAGAGACGTGTTGTTTAAGTCTGTTATTCGATCAGATGTTAACTTACACTTAGTCTTACTCTTACTCTTAATTTGATAATTAGTCTAATATTTGACTCACTTTTGAATTTTCGGATCATTTGATTGTTGAGTGCTATCGAAGCAATCGATATATTAATTAAATCCTAAACTAATTACTAAATATATGACAAATGAAGGCAAACCTCTGTTTACGGTTATAGTCATCACTCGTATCGCTGCCGTCGACCTATTCAGTCAATCATTTAATTCAATTAATAATTAATTAATTAATCATTTAATTAATCCATACGTTAACAGACGTGTAGTCGTCATTGTATTGCTTGTTATTTGCCATTAGTTTAGATTGAAATGAATTAAGAGTTGAAACGTAACTAAATTTAATCAATGATTGATCGCAAACATTAAAATCAAAGTCAACTCAAACGCAATATTTTGTTTGTTTTTCCACTAAAACGCTATCATTTCTGTATGACTCACGGGTTCGGTACATAAATTACAGCTTTATTTTAAATGTCACTGAAAACCTGTTTTATTGGATAATAGCTTTAAATCGTTGGCCAATCATATGTTTGGAACAAATTTACGATTTTTTTGAGTAAATAAAATACAATCGACTGATGAGTAAATGAATGAACGAATGATTTGATTGTATTTAACGATTCAATTGATTGTCAATTAAGTGAATTACTAAAACGACTCAAATATTAAACTAATTTTTATTATTCGCTTAGATTTTAATATAAAAATAAAATGAAAATTAGAATAAATAAAAAATTATTGAAAAAGCGGACAAAAAGTGTGCGAAAACGGAAAAAAATATTTCTAAGTATTTACTAAAAAATTGAATAAATTTAAAATTAATTAAAATTAATATTTAATTAAAAACAATTGAATAAAATTTTTAGACGAAATGAAGGAAATAATAGAGAACTCAGTGAAGGCTTCGACGAATAACAAAGAATTGGTCGAAAAAAACGTTCAACTCTTGGCTGAAGTCGAAAGTTTGAAAAGAGAAAAGTTATCGCTTTTCGAGTCTCTTATGTTTCGACTTAACGCCAATCCTATCGTCAGTTTATTTTAGTTTATTTCGGTTTAGACTTATATTTCAAAAATGTTTTACTAATTATTTATTGATTTTAAATTCAAATAACAGTTAATTAGAAACGATTTAATGCTATTATTGGAGTCTTTGAGAAAAGATCACAAAAATATGATTCAATTGTTTCAAACGTCGAATGAATTTTATAATCAAATGATTAATAAAATTGAGAACAAAATGGCAGAACTTATTGGACATGAAGACAACGAACGGATTCAACAAAATGTTGATTCGAATCAAACAAATGGCAGATCTGGTGAAGAACTGACGACTCAACAGAAGTTCGAAATGAGGAGAATCTCGAGACAAATGGCGGAAATAAATGACGCCAACAGTCGATACGATAATCAGATGTCTGTTATTGAAGAGGCGACTCATGAGTTGTACAACAAATCGACGAATATATCAGTTGTTAATCGGTTGGAGAGCCCGGAAAGAGGGGAAAACCACTCAATAGACTATCAGATGACTCCGAACTTCTCGGTCCCGACCTATAGAACGCCTTCTATTTATAATTTCAATTCTTATAATTCATTTCAAGCCAATAGGCGTTTGACGAACTGCACGGATAGCACATCGATCTCACCATTGAATATGTCTTTGGGATCAGACTTACGACTAACTGGGTTTGAATCGTTTGATTCGACCATAACTGGTGAGCAAAACGCGATAACGGCTTCGACTCCCGTCGACGCTCACCGTATGAGTGGCGTTGGGATGATTCAGAGGCCGTCCAAACGAATATCATCGATAAACAGGCCGTACAGTCCTCGCGCCGGAAGGCCTTCACTGATCGACATTCAGAACGTAATGCCAAAGCCGACCAATGCTCGCAAAAAGTCTATTATAATCGAAACATCGAAAGCATTTGTCAGCGATTTGACAAACAGTCAATCGAATGATACGATTTCAACCAATAAAACCAAAAAGAAAGGCAAGAATTGGAGTACTATTTCATCAAATGATTCAGATATGTCGTCGAGTGATAACAGCAATCTATCGACTCGTAGTAGTCGTAGGAATCGGAAACCAGTTTCGTATAAAGAGCCGCCACTTAAATGGTTTGCGATTTAATAGTGAATTATTTGATAATTAAACCTTTAATTGATTTAATCTTTTGTTTGTTTCAGTAAACTTCGGCAAAAATAGAATAAAAATTGTCTTTAATTCTATTTAACGAAATATATACTTTATTTATATTTATATACAATTACTTCATTTATTGCTTCAATTTTGTGGACAAATGTTTCGAATAAATTCATTTTTGTTCAATATCTATAAATCCAATAAATATCAAAATATTTTAATTGATTTTTAAATTTGAATCCAAACAAGATTTGAGAGAATGTCAACAATTCATAGACAAAGGAATATAATCAAACAATTTTGTGTAAAATTTGTATTAAAATAGTTTTTTAATTAAAAACATAATTAAATATCAATTATAATCTATCAATAGTCTGATCAAATGGCGAGCCCTCCGGACACTTGTAGGACACTTCCAGTTATGTAAGAGCTTTGAGGCGACAGCAAGAACTGGATGGCTTCGGCCAACTCTTCCGGCTTTCCTGTCCTCCCGAGCGGTATTTGAGCGATCAGTTTGTCGTAAACTATTGAAATAAATTCGATTAAATTGTTTGAAATTCTTATGATCAAGGTTATATTGGGGTTATATTAGGGTTAATGTGTGGTTTTACTATTGCAGCAAGGCAGTTAATTGCAAATTGCAATTGATATTTTGTTTAAATATGAATTAAAATGTTATGAATTTTGCTGGTTAATTTTTCCTACCTATTTACTAACTAATCTAATATGCTAAAATTGATTAGAATATTCGGATACAATAGTGAGAATAAGACAATAATGAGTTGTAAAGTCTTTTCTATTATTAATGGCAAAAATCGAAACCTTTTTGAGGAATAGATTCAATAATTGGAGTTTCAATAACTCCGGGCATAACAGCATTGCATCTGATGTTAAATTTGGCCATTTCTCGGGCGACAGTGCGCGTGAAGGCCTCTACGGCTGCTTTGGATGCGTTGTAATTGCATTGACCGATGTTTCCCAACTTTGCACTAATGCTCGAAATGTTTACAATCGATCCGTCGCTTACTTTCTGGTCAATCATTTGCCGACAGAAAAGCTGTGATTCAATTAAAAACAAAATTAACACTTTTCTAAAGTGTTGAGCTCAGCCCAAATTGCATGCCTGGGTGGCCAGGAATGTGCCCTTGAGGTTGACGTTCATAACTTTGTCGAAGTCTTCTTCACTAATGTCAACAATAAAGCGGTCGCGAGTAATGCCGGCGCTGTTGACCAGAAGTGTCGCCACTTTCGACCCGTAGTTGTCATTAACTGATTTAAACATTTGTTTTATTGAATCGATTTGCGAGACATCGACTTCCAGTGCAATATGTTTTGCCTCAGTTTTGCACTTTTTCTCAATTAGTTCTTTAGTAGCTTTGGCTCCACTCATGTCCCGATCGGCGATCACTACAGAAGCGCTTTCTTTGGCCAGAATAGCGGCGACAGCGCGACCTATGCCCGAACCCCCGCCCGTCACCACTGCTATGCGATTCGCAAACATTTTTATTGATTCGATTCGACCTTCAGTTCAATTTAGTTTTAGTTCACTTTTAACCACAAGTTCTCATAACTTGTATTTAATAGAAAAGTGAAGCGATTTCTGTCATTCAATACATTTTATAATAAGTTTATTATGAAATACGCATTCAATACAAGATTACAGAGAGTTTAAGACAAAAAGGAAGGAAACGGTTTAGCAGTTAAACGCTTTTTATTAATCAATTTATTATATTTTCCTTTTAATGCTTTTAATTTTTGTTTTTTTCAAATCAGATATTTATTATTTTTAAATAACTTATTCTAATTACAAAATGATGATAAATATAAAGAGTATTAAAAAATATTTAATTAGTTTAATTAGTTTAATTTTAATGGATTACATTTGAAATAGATTATAATTTTTCTATTCTACCATGGAAACTTAACTAAAATAAATATATACTAATACTATATTTTACTTGAGAGTATAAAACTTTTAAATTTTTATCAAATTATTTTCAAATTAAAACTTTTACTATTAATAAAAATATTATAATTTATAATCAATATATAATAAACAAATATTTTGAACACTGGCTTCGAAAGCCTTTAACTGCAAAACAGTTCCTTTTCTTCAATTCTCAATCACTTTTCTTGTCTGCACTTAATTACTGTACTTTTCGCACAAATTAAATCAAGTTCATCTAAATGTTTAGAACTAATCTTGTTTATTTAATAAATTGATTAGGAATTAAAGTCCGTATTTGTGGCTTTAACTTCAATATTCCTAATTTAAAAGGTTCAATAATTTTTGTTTCAAAGAAACCTAAACTAAATTTCTAATAATATACGAAGAAATTCCAAACTCAAAATACTGTATAAAAATATTTGCAAAATAGCGTTTATTTTGGTCAATAAAAATCGATTACAGTTACTATTTTAATTGAATTAAAACTAATAAATTTATGAACACATAGTAAATATTTATAGCTTATATTCAGTTTAATTGTTCTAGCACTTTGTATCTATTTGACATCTTGATACTATTAGTTATAAATTTATTGTTAGTTATGCTATTTTGATAGATATACAGTATATAAAACTTGTCAAATTAAAAAGTATCAATATTTCTTTAATACTTATAATTAATTAATATTAATAATATTATATCATTTATAATAATATAATAATTATTTTTAAATACATAAATAGTTTTACACACTCTTACATACAAAATAATTGTCTCCCAAAAGTTCTAATTCCCAAAAATTATAAAAAGTTTTTATATTTCAAAAATTCCTAATCATATTAAATAGAAATTTATATACAATAATTGTATATAAATTTCTATTTAATATGATTAGGAATTTTTGAAATATAAAAACTTTGTATAATTTTTGGGAATTAGAACTTTTGGGATTAGAAAAAAATGGAGTGACAGCTATTTGTATCTTTTTTAATAATTTAATTTATCAATTGATTTAAAATCTTACATTTTTTTATTTATTGCACAAAAACTAAAATATTTTAAAATATTAGACATTGTTTAGATTTAAATAAATTTGTTTTATATATATTTCAAGATTAAATAAGATAAATAATGCGGTGTTTATATAAAGCTACCTACTTATATTTTATAATTGTGACCAAGTTTTGAAAATCTAATAAAACAATATCTAATGTTTTAAAAGCTTGATTTTTAACTTTTAAAATACAGTACTTTTCAGTTTAATATAAAAAACAAAATATTAATATTTTATCTATTATTTAATTTAAAATAAATATTAAGTTATTTATTATCAGAATCATTATTTTTATTTGTTTTAAAGTAGAGATAAGTTGTTATAAATAAGTTTTAGTTTTAAATAAATATTTCTTTTCAATTGGTTTTCACTTAATTTCTTTTAAAATAATAATTGTTTTATTAGTTATAAATTATTACTTTACGACTCGAAACGATTTCTTCCTTTACCGGGAAGAGAAAGTGGTGTCAAAACTAATAAAAAATTTTAAAAATTGACTGGCCTTGGCATCAGGTGCCACATAAACGCAGCATACAGTATATAATAGCCCGGACTCAAAAATAATTTAAAAATTATGTTTTTAATTTATAAATATTTATAATACTTACACTTATATTCTATAATAAATTCTATCACATTAGTTAATTAAACATGCAAAAATTAATTTTTAAAACAGATACTAAATTAGTAATCGAATGTAATACTGATTTAATTTTGTTCTCTTTTTTTAAACAAAAAATCATGGATTTCGACAAATGGCTAACTTATGGGATATAAAAAAAGAAATGTAAATTACTAAAAATGACCCGGTTCAATGTATTAAGATAAGTATAATCAAAAATTCTAAAGTTTGCCTTAGATTTTATATAATATATATCTTTTAAGCTAGGTAATTTGGTACTATAATATCTTCAAAAATATCAAATATTTGTTTTAATTTAATGATTTTAATATATAATTCAAATAATAATTAAAAACAACATTTTTTATCAATTATTTTTACAATTAATTGCGATTGAAATGAATGTCTGCAATATGTTTGGCACAACTAATCGCTTCGTCCAACTGTTCGGTTGAAGAAGACCTCAAAACTGAGATTTTATTCAAACGTTTTTTATATAAAAGTTCACAACTTTTCAGTTGTTTCGAGATTTGAGATAACCATTGATTGGCCGACAGATACTTCTGGTATTGATTTGGAACAGTTGTCTGGATATAGAACTCAGATCCGTCGCGAGACATATGAAACAGAGCGGTAGGTTTGTGTCCCAAATGGTCTAATCCGGTCTTAAGTGCAATACTTGTGTCGCCAATAGTTTGGATTTTATGCACAAAATATTGGGAACAATCTGCTGAAGCAATTGATAGAAACTCTTCGCTAAACAATTCAATCAAACATTTATCATATTTTTCGAGTTTATCAATCAATTGATCGACTCTATCGTTCAAATCAATCGGTAAGTTATGTCTTAAGTTAATCGTATAATCACTTAAAATATCTTTAATACTAAACAAATATCTTTTGTTTGAATCTAAAAATTGTTTATCAATTGAATTGTTTTTCAATTTAACTTCGAATTCATTTCCAATTTTCTCAATTTTGTCGACAATTTCTTGACTCAAATTAACCGAATATTTTATATCTATATCTTTCAACGCTTTGACAATACGTTTGTTCTGAGAGACGACTAATTCGTATTTTTCGACCTCTTCTGCAATCACTTCATTCACACAATTAATGTTTTGCTCTAATTCAGGGAACGCTTCACCCAATAGGTCGACAGTTATTACCGACAGTTCGGTCAACAATCGACGCGCAGACGATATGTGAAAATCGTTTGCAGCGATTCCTATAGACTTTCGAATAATTTTGCGTAATATAAATCCCGTTCCCCTATAACTGGGCCGAAGACCATCACTAATAGCTATTGTAAACATTCGCGAGTGATCTGAAAGAATACGATACGATATGTCCAATGGGTTTGATATACTACGGGAGTATGGCTTGCATTTAGATATCTGGCAAAACAAACAAAAATTATTATATTTTATATATTTTTCGCTAATATTTTTCAATACCTTTTGAATGCAATGAAAATAAGGCACAAATAAATCGGTTTCATAATTAGATTTAACGTTTTGAACGACTGATAAAATCCTCTCTAAACCCATTCCGGTGTCAACAAAGTGTTTGTGCAATAAATCCAGTTTTCCGTTCGGTTTTCTGTTTGTTTATATTGTTTAATATTTAATTAATTTCTAAATCCAAACCCAATGACTCACTTATCGAATTGCATGAAAACCAAATTCCAAATCTCAAGACTATTATTCAATAAATCTTTTGACTGCAAAGAACTGCTCGGCTCTAATAAATAGTGGATTTCCGTACAAATACCTGACGGACCCGTATCACCCATTTCCCAAAAGTTGTCTTTCGCTCCTAAAGGGATGACTCGATTTTCGGATAAACTTTTCAATTAAAAAATTCAATTAATGTTTAATTAAAGTAATTTAATAAACCCTTAAATTATTGTTTACCCGATTTGTAGCCAAATATCTTTGGTTTCCAAGTCTGGTCCCAAACCCAACTGTTGGTCTCCACCGAAATATGTGACAATCAGTCGGTTCGGATCCAGTTTGAAGACTTGGGTCAATAGATCCCATGCCATAAGACACGACTCTTTCTAATAACACAAGCAATCAATCAACGAATGAATGAATATCTGAATTGATGTCAATTTAATAACTACTTTATGATAGTCACCAAAAGACCAATTGCCCAGCATTTCAAAGAAGGTGTGGTGTCTTAAGTCGGTGCCGACAGCACTGAGATCGCAGTGCTTACCCCCGACTCGAATGCATTTTTGCGAATTAACACAACGGGTGTAACCATTCATTGGATCCATTGGCGACAATTGGTTCAGAAATATCGGTTTGAATTGAGTCATACCTGCGCTCACGAACAGCAATGAGTCGTCGTTTTCGGGTAAAACAGGACTCGAACTGACGAACGAGTGCTGGTGTTTGACCACAAAGTAATCAATAAATGATTTTCGAATCCATTTCGAACTAAATTCGGTTTTCGGTTTCGTTTCGACAATCGATTCATTGTATGATTGAAAACATTTTCTAATTTTCACCAAATTTTTAATTTTAATTAAATCAAATAATTTGTATTTAATTAAAATATCCATTAATTAAGTGATTGAATCGATTGACAAATTATTTATAATAAAAACTAAGTCTAAGTCTAACTTATTTATCAAAACATTAGATCTCAGTCTTATTCAACAAAACTTTCAATAAGTTTGTAAATACAGTAAATCACATGTTTTGTATAATACAGTCAAAACTATTTACTCATACGTAACAAATTGTATTTACAGTATTGTAAGCATAACATAGCTCTAAAAAATATTTATTAATATAAGTATTAATACTATATTATAAAATAAATATAAAATGTAACATTGTAATTATTGTATTAAAATAATTATTAATAGCTCTTAACAACAAATTAATTAATATTTTATTAAATGTATTCAATTGTAATTTCTTTAGACATCAAATATTGTTTATAATAATCGATAATCGAAACAAATTAAGTTAATCGAAATCGAATACATTTAGACAATCGATAGCAATTTATTGGTCTCCACGACAACGCAATCTGTGCTCTGATTGGTTGTGAGACGTTGAAGCCTTTGAAGTGTAGAGTTTGTGAAGTTAGGCAACACTACATAGACTGGAGTGAATGCATCCAATTCTGAACAGCGATTATCGATTGACCAAAAGTTGAATCTTCTTTAGTTAATACCAGACGTAAGCGAATTGACGCTTAACTGAACACAAATTTTAGTGATTTTACTCTTTTTTACAATTGCTTGCCTCTGCTTAGCAAGGAAAAACTACTTTAAAGCTATATTTCGTGAACTTTTTTCTTGCATTAAAGCAATCTTTTATTTTCGATAGGCTTTGAAAAATGTTTAGATAAGACAATGAAGTATGAAAAGCAGCGGTTGTTATAAACGAGAAAATATGAATTTCTTATAATTAGTTCAAAATGTGGAAAAACTAGTTATTCGAGTAAAGCACTTATTCGGACACAACCTATATATTAATATTTTAAAAAAGCGAATATTTTCCTCTTCTGGTTAAAAGTTTTATTCAAAGTTTCCTAAAGTCTTGTTTTTTAAACAATTTTTTGCTTAACAGTAATAATAGTTTAGGTAATAATGATGACTAAAGTGAAAAATTAATTGTAGTCTTGCTATTAATATTTTGAACACGTTTTTCACACACACAGCAACACAATAAAACATTATTATTATTATTTATTTTTAGACATGTCTTATATAATATGGTAGAGACCGTATAAAACAGGTTTGAATCAAACATTTTTGACCGACAAGTAGCAGATGTAAGGCTTAACAATGAATTGAATGATTTTCTCAATTCAAATCACTTTTCTATTCTGTTTCTCAATTTTAAACTTTTAATCCATTCACGCAATACTTGGATTCGCTTTAGTATTGTATATTGTTTTTGCATTTAATTGTTTCGATTTGTTTGAAACAAATTTCGATTGGATTCAGATAATAGCGAATCAAATCAATTAGAATTAAAGCAATGCTGTAATTGCAAAGAATAGGTTTCTTTTGTTGGCAATAATTTAATTAAAAGTTTTAATTTAAAACCAATTCCGATAATCAAATGAAAACCAGCGATAACTAGCTTCGAGTGGGCGTTCAAATCAAAACTGATTTCGTATTCAAAGAGCTATGCATTCAAGTGATGAAGTACTGTATTGAAGGACTGGTATGGAAGGGCCGACATGAAAGACAGGGACAATAATCGTTTAGCAGAGCTGGTGGTCCGCTCTGGTCTATCCCCAAAGGTTTTATGGGCTCTTTGGAACCTCCCATTTGTTTAACAATAATAGCCTATCTTTCCATCTGAAGAGTTAATCACTTCAAAAGTTTGTCTAATCTTATAAATAAATTCTTTAATTTCAAATATAAGCCGTTTTCTCTCAAAATATTCATTCATTTTTGCAATTATTAAAATTGACTTAAACTCCGAAACAAAGTTCTGAAAAATGAATCTTTTATTGTGAAGATGTGACCGAAGGCGCAATTATTTTAAATTGCTTTCGATTCGAAATCACCTGCTTTTCCATTATATTGTATTCGCTTTCCATTATTACCTCTCAATCGTTTGCAACCGAAGGATAATGTGCTCACGAATGGCGAACTTGCGATCAATTATTTACATAAATTCATTCATTCGTTGCTTTAATCATATCTGAATGAAAATAACGATTTTTTGTCATTTCAAGCGTCAAATCAATCTTTCGTTTAATTCAATTCAGTCTGAGATAACACTTTCGATACTTTAGTTCAAATCTTTCCAAACTTTATCTCTAAGAAAGAGTTTGTACTGAATATCAAATCCAATTCAAATCTAAAGACTCGTTAAATAATACGCAAAAACTCAATTTTTCGCAATTTAAACAAAAATCATTGAACCACTTAAAGGGTGCAAATTGAGTAAATCCAAAATATCTGACTAGCTCAAAAATTGTTTAATATGTTAACCATAGATGCCTGTTTCGTTTTTTATCTAGGTTATATATTTTAAAATCATGTTTCGAAACTGATGAAAATTTTTGTAGTCAACTGCTTTAACGCCGTCTTTTAAAATGAATAAGTTAAGATCTGATCACTAATTAGTGTTCTAATTATTAATTATTAACTAATTAGAATATTTGTAATAATTAATATAAAAAACAAAGTCATATATAGCAATAATATGACATTTAATTTAGAAATAATTAAATAATTGTAAAATGAGGACAATTTAAAGGTATTTAGTACATAAATGTTTATTAAGCAATAAAATTGTTGGAAAGTGTATAATGCTTTTGATATATGCATTGAGTTATCGCATAAATCAAATTAATGTTATCATTGAATGAGAAAACAGGCGAATAAACAAAAATATAAAATAAGTTATGCTTTCACTTATGTAACTATTATCTGAAAAATGATGTCAAAACAAATGCATATCATATTGACCCATAATATAAGTAAACAAATGTATTAACAGCACAAATAGAAATAGCCTTCACTGCACACAGAGCACAGCATATGGACCGAACGGAAGAGCGGAAGTGAATTGAAAGTGTGTTACGACTCAACTGCGCTCTCAAAGTGGGAGAGAAGGAGAGTGAGAGAGAAAGGGAGAGAGAGCAGGAGAGAGAGCACATAGAGAGTACATAGAGAGCGAACAGAGAGTAATGATTTAAAACATGAAGAGATGCTCACATGCGCTCATAACTGAAATAAGCGATAAAAATAGATTTTGTCGTTTTGTTCGCAAAAAAAGTCTTAAACTAAACGCAAAATTTAGTCAGTTTTGTGTTATTTTTCTTGACTGAACTTAAAATACAAACCAATCAATAAACTGAATACCAGTGAAGTCACACAAATAGAAACTTTAACATCAATATGAAATACAATCTAATATAAAATGATTAAAAATAGACACACTTTAGCAATCAAATCCCATGTGCCAATGTGCCAATGTATCGTCCAATGTATTAATACTATCTAATGTCTGATTTGACTACTAATTTAGAATTAGCAATGTATAATGAAAAGGCTAATTTAGTTCAGTCTAATTCTATGTCTATGTCTAAATGTGTGCGTATTTTGTAGTGTAAGCCAAGTAACTCCCATTCACTTCCTTTCCGTATTCATTAAAGTAGTGGCGCTTTTGGTTTTGATCACAACAGCAATGGATGTATATGTTTGCAAGCCTTCACAACTCGACTCAATTTCAGTGTTTTATTTACACCGAAAGCACACTTTTATGGCATAGAGAGTACACTACACTATAATAATAATAATAGCCTAACAGCAGTGTATTTAGCTTCGGGGCAACTCTCTCTCTTTCTTACGTCACTCACACGTTATTAGTGTTCAAAACCTATGACACAAATGGACTGAATGTTGAAGTGCTTACAGCGCTCACCAGTCGTGTAGTCTAAGCGTAGAGAGTATTCCTATCAGAGTATATGTGCGATGCATAGCCAGAGTGGAAGAGCGCTGTAAAGCGTATATCCAATGTATACCCCCTTTGGGTATTTTCTCCTTAAAGCTATTGTCGTAATTTCCAGCAGAGCATAGAATTACAGTAGTTGAGCCCCGCTTTGCCCCCAAAGCCTGTTTACCCCCTCTGAAGCCCCTATAATGCAATTGCAATGAAGCTCATGCTTTTCTCTCTCTCTCTCTCTCTCTCTCTCTCTCTCTCTCTCTCTCTC